>BQNB010003265.1:0-116403 GCA_026074375.1 Tanacetum coccineum
ACATGTTAGATTTGTTACATGTGATGTGAGTTCAATGCACGTGATTCGCATTTACGCTTGTTGTTAATAACCGTATTCTGTGTTTTTATTACCAGGTACTGTTTTTTTTAAATGTTTTTTTTAAGGTGAAGTAGTTTTGTGTTTTCTAATCTGCCTCTGATTATTTTGAGGTAAAGTCATTTGTATCTTTTTCATAAGAACTATTATGAAATCCTTTTTTGAGTGAAACCCTTTTCCCAAAAAAGCCATTATGAAATCTTCATCTAGAGTCTGGAGATGTAAAGTTATGGTAGTAGTTAAGCTGTTTCACACTCGATGTTTGTTCAGAATAGGGGTAGGGTATTCTTGCCTTTCTTTATGTTCTGCAATGAGTTATTTTAGAATACGTGGAAAAGGCTAGTAAGGACGTTTCAGTATGTTCAAGTGGTTATGATTATGGTGTCAATTTGTATTTGGCTCTTGATAGGCCAGCTACACTTTATTAAGTTTCGATGATATCATTGTTTTGTTTGTTTTTCGTTAAGCAAGTTATTGATATGTCCTTTATTTGTAACCAGCTGCAGTTTGGTATGAAAACGTACATAAACAGAAGCTGTTGATGAAAGAAGCTAAATCATGGAGGAATCTATTGATCAAAAGACACCTCAATTTTGATTGGGTAAAGTTTCATTCTGAGATAGATTCCGGTTATTTTACAACTTTACATTCCTGAGAATCCTGATAATGTTTCCTAACAATGCAGGTTCTATACATGCAGGGAGGTTATGTTACCAAGATGAAACCGTTTTTGGGACTCGCATGTATCATAATGCTATATATTGTATATAGAACCACAAATTATCAGTATCTGCAAACAGAGGTAGACACTACACTTTATTAAATTAGCATAAACAGTGTAAAGAATCTGAATCATGCACCTTTTAATTCACAATGATAATTTGATGCTTCTTCTGCACTAATCGCTTTTTTAGCTATTCCCATGAATTTTTTGAAGTATCAACTAGGGCTCCAAGAGAATTCGAACTCGGAAAATTTATGCTAAGCTAGTGCTTGAGGAGCCCTCACAATGCAGGCCCGCGCTCGGGTCGAATATATGTCCGAAAATTGATTTTGATAACGTACCTAATTCTGAATATATATAAAAAATTACAACAATACTTGATCCTATGTGAAAAAGCAATTTAGACAATTTCAACAATAATACAAACAACATTTTGCAATTCTAGTTTACATATATATGCACCCGCATATCACACACGGCTTGAATGGTGCTTGCAAAGAACTTGAGCTGAGCCCTTTTGAGCTCGACAGCGGCTCATTACATTTCGTGCATGTTTCTTATGCTCGAGCTCTAACTTGATCAAAGCTAGACTTGAATGAGCTCGCGCTGAACACGATATCGAGTTTCTCTCTAAAAGCTTGACTCGTTTGCAGCTCTAATTCTACATTCTGGTGTAGTTTCTTACCTGTGTTTCGACCACAAAGTAAATTACAAAGGAGAAATGATACATATGCCAAAAAAGAGAACTCTGGCCTTTCTTAATATTAGATTTTGTAATGAACGAAAACCATGTTCGTGACTTTCATAAGCATCAAATTGGTGTCATTTTTCGGTTTTATGAAGTGTCACTAATGCATTTGATTAGCTCTTATTGTGTGGTTAGATTTAGTTTTTTGGATCCTATGTCACTTCATGTGGAATACTAATAGGAGGATTCTGTAAGGATCTCTCGTATGGCAAAGATTTTTTTATCACTCAGTTTAACTAATATGAGCCTTTTTAATTATTTGCCTCATCAGTTGGACTCGAGATTGGATCCACTCTACACATCAAAGGTAGATTCTGAAATCAATCAAGTCCTGTTTGATGTTCAACATTATATTCTGCTTAATTACTCTGTTTGTCAACGTGGAAATGTGACTTCATATTTGTTTCATGTTTGGGTATTGTTATATTATGTTACTAATGTGTGGTGCTATTTTTTAGGAATATGCAATAGCCTCCACAAGTTTAAAGGGTTTACCTCGTGGTATTATTGAAGCTAAATCTGACTTGGAATTAAAGCCTTTATGGTCGACAAGTAGTTCAAAATCGAAGGTTAGACACGACCTTTTTGATAATTATTCTCAGTACTACTTTTGAACAGTTGCTTCTATAACCAGGGCATCTCCAAGTTTTTGGAAAACACAGGCCTTGAAACTTTGTATTTCTTGATATTCCTTAGTAATACTTTTGAATAGTTATTTTTTGTAGTGTAAAACATTGTTTGTGTGCATTCTCGTTCAGCTTTCAAATATGACCAACTCTTATGTATTGAAGGGTGAAGATTCCAGTACACATAATTTGCTGGCAGTTCCAGTGGGTCTGAAACAAAAGCGTAATGTTAATACCATTGTTCGTAAGGTACAACAACTGATTGGTGTTTAGTGTTCAGTGTTTAGAATAACTTTTGATATTTTGCTATGTTAATTATGTTGAGCTAACATCCAGCCTTTTCAGTTTCTGACAGAAAATTTTACAGTTATCTTATTCCATTATGACGGAAAGGTTGATGGCTGGCGGGATCTTGAGTGGAATAACAAGGTCATACATATTGTAGCTCAGAACCAAACAAAGTGGTAAGATCATTAACATTTTAGTTATTTATAAAGGAACAAAAGTTGGGAAAATTTTGTTGGCAACCCGACTCATTTAATATTAACCGTGTTGACCTGAACCTAAGTATTTAAGCGATAACCAAACCTGTCCTTTTTTCTGCCTCTCTCTGAATCTGAAGAACTTTAAATTATTCTGTTTCTGTATTCAGTTGTTCAGCAATTCAGGCATTGTCTATGATCTGATATGAACTGTTACAAAATGTAGAAAGAAAAGGACTACTATAGACAAAAATTTGTTTGTTACCAATTGTCTAATCTCTTTATTTAATAATATTTTAGGTGGTTTGCAAAACGATTTCTGCATCCTGCTGCTGTCTCCATTTATGATTATTTATTCCTCTGGGACGAAGACCTAGGAGTGCAACATTTTAATCCCAAAAGGCAGTTTATCTATCATGTCATATTTATCTATTTCTGTTGTTATGTTTGGGAATTTGTGTTCTCTCGATGGAGTGGTCAATTAGTCATTTCGGGTTTTTCATATTTTCAGGTATTTGTATATTGTTAAAGCAGAAGGGCTAGAGATATCACAGCCAGCATTAGATCCAAATTCAACTGATATACATCATAGGATTACAATACGGAATAGATCAAATAAATTTCATAGGTGAGTGAACTGCTACTAGTAAGTTGTGTAATTTTTACCCATTTCATATTGTGTTTCGGTTGCTAATGTCATATTGTGTGTTATAGGAGAGTGTATGACAGCAGAGGTAGTGTGAAGTGTTCAGATGACAGTGAGGGGCCACCATGCTCAGGGTAAGGTGGCATACACACGATAGCTACCTAACACAAACATAGTTAATAGCTCTTAGAATTGGTTTAATCGTCCAAGTATTGCCGTGCAGGTAGCTATATGGGTTAATTGTAGGAACAGGGGTGACAAAATGTGTGGTGGGTGAACAGAGGGTAGGGGTGAGTTTGATTTTGTGTGGGTGAGGGTCCCGGGGGGGGGGGGGGGGGGGGGGGGGGGTTGAGGTTTTAAGGAAATTCTTCATTTTATAAGACTAAGAAATTAATTCGTTTTCAGTAATATAATCTATAAGATTTATGCATTTGGTTACATTTTGGATCACTTCTAGCCCGTTTGGCCAGCCCTACATATTTGAACCGTTTCCTTCACAGTTAGATCATTTAGTTGAACCCATTTCACATCTTACAAATGAAATAGCCCAAATCCACAGGACCACAGGTCATGTAAATGGGTTGAAATCGTTGCACTAAGAATCTACGAAGACTTGTTTCGAAGTCTGTTTGAAAGAGTATCATTTTGATAGTGTTTTTATGTGGTTCTTCAAATTTGCAGGTTTGTAGAAGGAATGGCTCCAGTGTTCTCCAGAGCTGCTTGGCATTGTGCCTGGCATCTTATTCAGGTAACTTGTAACACCTTTTTCCCTTTCCTTCTTATACATGTATAAGCCTTACAGACTTCTTTTTACTTCCAGAATGATCTTGTCCACGGATGGGGGATGGATATGAAACTTGGCTATTGTGCACAGGTCAGTCTAAACTGTGGTTTTTGTCAATGGAAACTTCTCCGCTCTGTTGTATGAGAAGGAACTTATTTCCAGTCCATTCTGCTTAGACCCTAACCAATCTATCTTTCTAAGATTTATAATGTTTCTGATTCTTTTTTTTTCATGAGCTCAATAACCCTTTTATATGTATTGCTGAATTCACCAAACAAAACAAATATTGGGAAGAACTGTCAACCTGATGTTCTATTTCTTTTATTTATTTTGCTTGTATTTTTCAATTGAATTGATATACGGTGTATTAATTACCTAAGAAATCTGTGATGTCCTTTGAAATATTGCATCTTGAAAATATATAGAAAATTTGGATCTGCTTCAGTTTAGTCTGGTTTTGAACCAAACCGAACAGTCGACCATATATTGTTGTTCAGATTCAGGTTAATGAATTTTGCAAACGCTAGCAGTAATTCCATTTTAGAAATTTTAATTTATTATAATTTCAAAATGGAACGAGCTCCCTGTTGCTATGGACTAATCTTTGTATTCTTAAGGGGGACCGGTCGAAGAAGGTAGGTGTTGTAGATAGCGAATTTATTGTTCATCAAGGAATACAAACTTTAGGTGGCGCTTCTGCAAAAAAGGTTATGCTTTTGCTCTTTGCAGTCTTTATTTTTCCCTCAATCATGCTTTGCTTTTGGCTGCTACATCAGACTTCGTGTATGCAGTTGAATTGTTGGTCTCCTAATCTACTTTCCCCTAGTTCTATTCATTAACTTTGAAAATAATCTTTTGCAGACTGTTGATCATGTGGATTTGTTAAAGGTATTCTACCTTGTCATTTTATCGTTTGTGCAAAACTTTTATCTTTGTCTAACTCTATTCCCATTTAACTCTAATGGTGTCTCTTATCTTCAGAAACATGCTGTAGATGTCCGAGCTGAGGTGAGCCACTAAATTCTCCAATAATCTGAATCTGGGTTCGAAAATTTCAGTCTGTTGGTTCTTAGATGATTTTATTTTACTTTGTTCTAGTATCCCGATTTAGTTTGCTAGAAGTGACTCAACTTGTCTCTAATAGAACACACACCATCTAGTTTTTATCACCAAAAGACCTTGCTTAAACTTTGATCATCGTTTTCTAGAGGTGGCAAAATGGCGTCTAGGGTAGATATGGCAATAAGTCAAACGGGTAATCTTCGATTCAGATTGAAACAGACCTAGTTAGTTTTGTTCAAACCGTCAACACTTTTTTTGGATTTGTATACAATTATGTGCCAAACATGATTACAAAAACTATAATACCCCCAAGATAATCTAACAGCCACTTAGGAGTGTACCTTGGATGACTCGCAACCTGTTTGATCCATTTGACTCATTTTTGGAAAGTCAAGTCCTTTAGCTTAACATGTTAACCCAATTGACACATCACATAGAAACCATAACCAAGTTATATATATGGATGATATATTTGTAGCATTTGCATGTTCTTTTACTGTATGGGTTTAACGGAGTCCTAATGTAACTAAATGTTATATAAATTCGATACCAGATAAGAAGGCAATCAACAACTGAGCTTCAAATATTCAAACAACGATGGGAAAATGCAGTGGAAGAAGACACGACCTGGGTGGATCCTTTCTATAGAAGAAAACAAAGACGAAACTAGAGTCTTTGACTCGGGAGTTAGTTTTGACCGTGCGGCTTATTTAGGTTAGTTATGCCTAGTCACGTTATATAAATACGTTATCATACAAAATTTGTTACACATGAATTTGCTTCTTAGCACGATCATTGTGAACCCCATTTGGTATCATCGTCAACTTATATTGAGCATTGAAGGACTCTTTGTGGTCGATTATTAACTGCTAATTTTTAGAAATTTATAAAAACTGTTGTAAATGTGAGGGACCAAAGGAGTTAGACCAGAGTCACCAGACATATGAATCTTTACTGTGTGGAAAAATGAGTTCGGACCATTTGGTCAGGATTGATTTTTGGGTAAAAGGGACTCAACCCCGGTAAAATATATTACACAAAAAAAGCGTTGAAGTACAATGGATATATGTGAAATCCTATATCACAGCCCGTTACATGGGCAACACGCATGCACTACATAGTGCAACAATCATGCACACAATTGTGCGATGACTAACATAAGAATGACAAAACCACTCTTATGACTACCATACTAAATTGAAAGAAATACGAGTAAACAAGCAACACTATAAGATCGTGAATTGATGATCGTGATTCCAATTAGACCACTTATTGGTGGCTCTAGATCTCGAGATCATACAAAGCTTCCAACTTCCAAGATGACCACCACTTATTTAGCTTGACGACACAATATCACCAAAAATCCAAGGTATGTTCAATTCAAACCAATGCTACGTAGTTGCTATTAGAGTAAGGCCCCTACAATCGCATACAAAAGGACACTCAAACAGTATTTCCAATCTGCAGCATTCTTTTTTCATCATAAAATAGTAACATCTGAGAATAGAAGGAAACAATGGCAGCAATATCAATAACTTGAGCCTGCAATAAAGCAAAGAACACCCAAGTAAGAATTCCACAATAGTAGCTTCTATCCATCTGCACTTGGCGTGAACACACAAACCAGATGAACAACAGCAACTAAGAGCCCAAAACTGTGTTTCCATACACACGGTACTTCTAATCACTCTTCTAATCACGAACCAACCATCATTCAACGAATAAAACACGAATATCCCATGTTATTGATATCACATTCCAAACCTAATGATTGGTTGTAACCTAAACCCAGGACCACGCATAAACAGATTCCACGTGACCACCATACATACTTCAATCTCCCTAAGCTCACAAAACCAACAAAACCTCCATGGTAGACCACAATATCAGAATGCAATTCATAAATTATCATACGGTTTAATTATAAAAACGTTGTGAACTCCCCTAGCGCGGCGAACCAGAAAGTATATTCATTACCAGAAAAAACCCTAGATAACTAGGGTTTCTTGATCTCGCCGATACCACCAAAACAACACAAAACCATGGCATCAGATTGTAACCTTAAAAAGGTTGGAATGAATAAACGGGCCATTCACCGAAACCCTAAAAGGATATGAATTGCCGCAACCCTAAAAAACCAGGGTTAGGGTTTCGGACACAAGGAGGAGGTGATATAGCGATCCATAAATGATAACAAACAAAGCTAGATCGAATCACGAAACCAATCAAACCTAATGAATGATCAGAAACAACGAATCCTTAGAAAAAAAATAGGATTAGGGTTTGCGATTAGAGGCCGATTCCCATTGAATAATGCATTACAAACCAAAACACACCCGATCTAAGATATTTAAAATCCAATAATCGATTGCACAAGTCATATAGCTAATAGATCTGATCTAGTTATCAAAAAAGAAACCCTAAATCAAGAACTAGGAAACATAATGACATGAAGAGATAGATAGGCAATTAAAAGGATTTAATTTGGCCGGACTTATAGTAGAGGAGGGTTGGCCGGAAATCGCCCCTTTAGGGTTTTGGGTTTGGGTCAAGGAATTGATATCCACATGAGTATTTAGGTTGTATAAAGTTATTTTTAATTTATGTGTAATGAGAATTAGTGCAATCAAACACTAATATTGTGAGTTAGTTTAAATTGCCGTTACTAAATAAAACAACACTTTTATTGTTGCACATAATCAGCGGCATTAGACAGTGAGTGTTGCCCTTTATATACCAGACTTAAAATGAGCTAAGACTACATGCTGAGATTTTTCCCTCTTTTAAACGGTTCGACACAATAAAAAAATTGAAATGACGACTCGTATTTGTCCATGAACTATCAATAAAGAAGTTTCAAAGATTACCTCAACTAGTAATACAAATGATGCAATTATGTGAATCTTTGTGAGGACTGGAAATCGTAATAAGGTGTTGCTGATAACATGATGAAGTGGGTTGCGGGGGTGTCTAGTAGGAAAGGGAGGCTAACAGTTGCAAAAAGAACAAAATGCCTTCATATGCTTCGGTTGTAACTGTTATAGAAATTCAATATCCTAGCTTTCTTGATTCTTTTTGACACTAACCGCCTGTTATTTCGCCGGAGATGTATCACCAAGCCAAATAAATCGAAACTGATAAAAATGAACGCCAAAAGAATCCATATGCCGAATTAACAGAAGTACACCTTGGCGCCACATAATCCATTAAAATGGCTATATAACAGTAAAGACAAGCTTATAGTAACCTAGCGAATATATTTGAAAGTTTGCGGAAATGAGCATTAAACAATGATTATTTCCTGCAAAACGTAAAATGTGGTACTTGTCATCTTCAAAAAATGAATAATTTTTGAGGATTAACCAACCATTATGATCCAAAATGTCACCGTTATCTTCTGTACGTAGTAAGGTGTTATAGGCAACAAATCAATGCAATGAGGATATATACAAGTCACTTACAGAATTAATTATCTACCTCTATTTTTTTTTTT
Source organism: Tanacetum coccineum (assembly GCA_026074375.1). NCBI lineage: Eukaryota > Viridiplantae > Streptophyta > Magnoliopsida > Asterales > Asteraceae > Tanacetum > Tanacetum coccineum. The sequence continues at coordinate 8,623 of BQNB010003265.1, forward strand.
TTTAAAAAAATTTAATATCTATCTTATTAATTACAAAAAAGTTACATGCTAAATGTAGAGAATCATAGGTATGTATGTGGACTAGACATCAGCAAGGAGCCATGGGCTCCATGAACAGGAGATGGACGTTGCAAACCACCAAAAGTGACTGCACAACACATAAATTAATTCTATTGTTCCGATTGCGCATGGTTACACACATATATGCATGTTTGTGGTGTATCATCAATTTCTTTTTATCAAAATTTGCTTCATGCAAAGAACAGAAGTTGAGATATAATCATTTATTGTGTTGTGCCAATCACAAATATCATGAATTATCGGAATCTACAACTAACAAGTGAGACTTCCTCACAAAACATGCCGAGCTGAAGCATCAATGTTGTAGTTGTTAATATCAGTTCTAGTCACCCTTTTGTTCTCATTATTCATTCCTTCGGACGAGCAAGATCCACAATCATATCTTCGCATCTTCTCACATGTGTCATGTAGAAAGGCACCCGCAAACAACAATGTTAACTCCAGCCTATTTATAACAAGATCGTCCTATTAAGACAACACACTTGAACGAGTTAGTTACAATCAGGGGCGGCTTAAACTTCTCGGAGGCCTAAAGCGAAGCCTTAAGACGGGGCCTTTTTTTCGAAGTTATGTGCTGAAAAATAGTTTATTTAAAATTTACCTTTCTAAGTTTTTATGTGAAATCTTTGATTAGTTTCTCGAAATCAATATAGTATGATATTTCATTTACAATTGATAATTGAGTCAATAAATCTTATTTTGGTGACACTTTAGATCGTTGATAACTTTTAATTAGCTTTAACTTCGAAATACTTTTTTCTGCTTAAGAAACTGTTACTGAAATGGTTAACAATATTCTATACGCCATATAAGTATTACGAAAAGAGTTTACATTTATAATTTGATTAAGTATATCAATGGTACCAATGTTTCACATGTATAACTTCTCTAAAAAGTAAAAACTATTAGTTTAAAAAATAGATCTATAACGTTAATACTTAAGCAATTGTTATAATATGGCTTAAAGACCTTTTAAGGTTCAAACAACTACCTTGTTAGCTTGTTATTATCTAAGAATTTTAAATTTTCAATACTAAATAGTAAAATGAAGATACCTTATACAATTTAAATTGGTCAAATTTACTTTCTAGTGGTGAAATAGCTTGATCTAAATGTATAAGAAGTAATCGTTTTAAAAGTCTCTTCGCCGGTTTTTATAGTTTCATTGTCAACATCATCATCGTCATATTTTTATTTCTACAAATATCTCGTTTTTCTTTCAAATTTTCATTCCACGTTCGTTTTTCTTTAGCAATTTCATTAGCGAAAACTAAAGCATCATTAAAAGCAACTTTTGATTGAAGAATGATACATGAGTAGATAAGAGAAAGCTATAGAGTGAAAGAACATTTGTGGGTGTGAAAAAATAAACGTCCATTCATCAATGTAAATGGTTAATGGTTATTTGGTGTAACAATCACTTTCTTATATCACATTGCTTCATGAAAGACCAGAGTTGAGATATAATCATTTATTGTGTTGTGCCAATCACAAATATCATGAATTATCGGAATCTACAACTAACAAGTGAGACTGATAAAGTTCCTCACAAAACATGCCGAGCTGAAGCATCAATGTTGTAGTTGTTAATATCAGTTCTAGTCACCCTTTTGTTCTCATTATTCATTCCTTCGGACGAGCAAGATCCACAATCATATCTTCGCATCTTCTCACATGTGTCATGTAGAAAGGCACCCGCAAACAACAATGTTAACTCCAGCCTATTTATAACAAGATCGCCCTATTAAGACAACACACTTGAACGAGTTAGTTACAATCTCAATCCCGAAGATAGTCCAGAAAAATTGAATTGTCCACAAGTAATATGCACATACCTTGTAAGATAACGGACTTGGTTAATATTTAAACCATTATATTTGATTTTTCTTTACAAACAAATCATGGTTCCTTTAAACTCCCAAAAGGCGAAGTCTAGATATTAGTAGAATAAGCGGCTTATTCCCATGTTTCTAGTAAGGCAATGGTTGGTGTTGGTTTGCAACGGGAAGCCACTTATGAGGGTTTGAAATGTCAATAACTTGAAGGATCATGCGAAGCCAATCGTTTTATCCAACAACCAAAGCGCCAGAGACAATTGAATAGCAAAGACAGTGTTTATAGACGTCCTATCTAACATGAACCCATACACCGTGATCCCGCTTTCATTGTTCTCAAAATATGTCACTGCAACAAATGATCAATCGTTACTAATAATCAAGGTTCACAAGTCATCAAAGTGGATGTGCCAATATGGACCCATTTATGAGTGGATTAAATGGGGTTATAATTTATCTTTAGCAGGTGAAAGTGTGTAGAATAGAAAGATAAATAAATAAAGGGGCAATTATAATTCCATATTTCCCCAACACATGTTTTAAATGCATTGTATTTAAGCACTAAAAACTTGTGTTTTGGGTAAATATGGAATTTTGATATTCAAGTTGGGTAAATATGGAATTTTCCCATAAGTAAATAAATGAATAATTAAAAACTACTGTACTAAAAATGTAAACAGGTGGAATGTAGCTCAAAGTGTACAATGCATAAAACTTTCACAATCATCATTAAAAAAAGTAGATTATATTCTTGCTTATCCAATTATTGGTACCAATTTAACACTCTATTTTGATTACCAAAGGAAAAAAATTAACGACATAGAAGTGATTGTCGTTTTGCCTGACCCTTACTAGACTTTGCACATTTTGACCGGACCCGTTTTGACCAATTACCCAAATCACCGAATTTGCTATGTCTACTTCAGAGGTTCTTAAGGGGCTGAATAAAACTAACCCAAAGCTTGTCTTTGCTGGTATGATAGCGTCTTTCTATAGACTGGGAAGAACTTTGTATTGTCTAGTTCATCGTCACCATCTCCTACCTCGTCGTCTGAATCTAACTCAACCATTTGTGGAGTAACATTAGCTTTTGGAGTCTCATCAGTGGTGCCCATGTCAACAAAAGAGTTGATAGTAGCGCACATATGCCATTTGGTGACTAAGCTTGTCAAGGATTGAGCTTTGTGTGTGATCTTTGCTGCACTGCGTTGGCATATATATAGACCAAACACAAGTACAATGGAGCATAGCTGCATCATTCAACATTTTAGCTGATTAAGTCAACAAACCGATACACGCGTCGTTAATTATACAATCTGTGGTTGTAGTGGTTCACTTATAAACATTTCTTTGCAGGAACTTAACTAGTATTTATCGATTGTTGATTTGCAAGGTGACAGATTTTCAAGGTATGAAGCGTGTCAGGAGCCAGAAAAAATATAAAATATCACCTTTTAGGACAACATTAAAGAGACTACTCGGTAAGTAACTTTTTTTTTCTAGGACAAACGAAAATGGTTTTCCAAACATCACTGAACCATTAAGTCACATTGAACAAATTATTCCAAAATAGCATAATTCTTTGCAAACTCTAGTACTTTTGACCAAGAAAGTCAATCCTTAACTCAAATGAACATAAAGACTCAATGGTACAATCAAGCAATAAATATACAAATATAAGAGAAGAGAAAGAGGGATTACTGCAAGTTCTCCAGTAGTAGATATATTGACAATCGATCCCTCCACAGTTGTTACAAGCAAAGAAGCAAACTGACTTGCGGTAACCAGGATCAGTGTTAGTAAAATGAATGCGCGAAACCTGTGACTTATAACACGGAGGTTTCTTTTGATAGTCAGGTGTTCGACCAATATTGGACCCACATCAGATAGTTTGTCAAACACTTGAGCAAAATCTTCAAGCCTAAGTATCTGTAGAGAACAAGCGAGCTTGAAGAGAACACAAACGAGCAAGAATAGTGATGTCCGGTATAACCAAGAAGCCAAGTGCATCATGCATGTCATGACATGACTAAAGTAGATGTTGTAGAAGTATGGTATTTCGGTTCCTCCTGAGATGAACCACCATATGTTGTAAACACTATTGGCAAGAAAACATGGCAGGACGAAAGTGCTGAGAAGCATTGTAGATCTCTGCATACGTGAGAATAATGTGTTTATGTTAGTTTTACCCAAACCTAACACGGATGAGGTGTCTTAAAATAAATGCTAGATATGGCAACTTTGACACCTTTACTTATTTGATCAAGGTACTAGTTTACCTCTAGTTGATTGGTCCAACGAGCTAACAAAATGAGCTATAAAAGTAACAATTAAAATTGCAGAAAGTCGCCCAAAGTGTTTATAATTTTATACGACCTCCTATGTCGTTTTTATGTAAAATATTACATTAAAATAATTCTCCTAAATATCAATACTCATAAAGAAGAGATGTTCGTGTCTCAATTAGTCAGTGAATGCATATGTTAACATCTTATCCTATTTGGGACTTTAAAATTGTGTGTTTTGGTATCTTTCACATCTAGTGATTGAAGAACATGTGATTGACTTCATTAAGGACCCAAAATTCAAGCTTTCCACCAACTAATAAATACATATTGTTGTTGTTTTCACCATAAATCCCGTGACACATCCTTGAAAAACTTATGAGATAGGTCAATTCCATGTTTTTCGAAAAAAATGTCCATCTATGAATTTTCTTGTAAGTTGAAAGTTACTACTTGATAAACTAACATAAACAACAGTAAGAAATAATGATGAAAATGTTAAAACAAGTAGAAAAACACATACATGAAGCTCCTCAGTATACCGTTTTCGAACATGCTCACCTACACCATCCATCTTATCAAGAAACAAAAACCTCCTGAGACCATACTTCCTAGTAAACCTCACTAAACTAACGTAAGATAAAGTAGAAAACAACGACATAGATACTTGCACGATCCAGTCGAAAGGACGAAGAGTGTTGATATCACAGTCAGAGCATTCATATACTATAAAGTGAGACAAAACTGGAACTAAAAAGGTTAAAAAGAAGAAGGTGATCCATGAAAGAGTTGCTAGCCATGGATGATGATGGTGGTCTGGGATAAATATCCATGATAAGGAGCTGGATTCTAGGACATCCATGATTGAATAATATTGGTTTAGTTGCAAAAGATCTGTCATGGGCAAAACTAGTTGGAAAGAATGGCAAGTGTGTGCGGAAATGTGGAAGAGAAGACACGAGACAAGAATACTGAATACACTTGTCTTTTGTAGATGAATTATTTATACTTTATTTATTTATTTTAGAGTCAAATACACATTTAGTCCCTAAGGCTTTTTAAAATTTCACATATAGTCCAAAACGAGAGGAAAGTACTGACCTCCCTAACGTTTCCAACGTTGCACGCTGGTAGTAACATTCTCTAACGACGTTAAATTTTATTGTTATCTCATGTCACATGCGTTTCACACGAGGGTATGTTGGTCTTTTCGAGTTATGTCCTTTTCACATCTACCATCTCACTAATGTCTTATCATTCTTCTGACCCATATTTGTTCTTCTCTTTCATATACTTACACAAATCACTTAATCCATCAAACATCTGAATCATCCTTTCAACTATAAAACTTCACACACATAAACCATAATATGTTTCCCTAAATATTTCTTGATAATTTGCTAATGCTCGATTCATACGATGGGTACTCTTTAATAGAAGATACAAGGAAGTGACTTGGGGATTAATGATGCAGCGGGTTCCAACATTGAAATTTTATAACCCTCCTATGCAGAGTACCTATTTGTTGTAGTGTGGTATAGGCAACACCCCGAGGGGGGGGGGGTCGTTCTCTAGGGGAATAGTGATGTACATTCGAAATGTATGTCGCCTAATGGGTTGAGCGATTATTCTTTTTATATTTTTATATTTTATGAAAGCAATTAAAATCTCAGTTTTGAAGGAGGATTTGATTACGCCAATAACTAATCCTAAATGTAAGAAATAGAATAACAAGAAAAAGGAAAATTGGTGGTGAGAACTTCTATTAGGGGAATGAGGTGTTTATCTAGGATGCACAACTTCCAAGTCAATCTACCTAAGCTATTGCATTATCACGCCCTTGCTAGTTTTAATGTGGAGCGCATTCCTTATTACCTATTGTGGTTTGGTCAGTCCTACGTCTATATGCAAGCCTAAGCGAATAACACATGTCAGATTGCCTACGAATACACCCAAAAAACTAGCATACGCTTTAAATATAATTTTTAACGAATAACCTAAGACATAGGCACCAATTAAACTTGTTTTAGTTGACGTTCAAGCGAGACTATGATTCCTAGCCAGTTTTCAACTCCTAACAAACACACCACTAGCAAGAGACAATAGATTTAGTTTTACATCTAGGTTTCATGCAAGCGTAAACAAACACTAATTAAGGTTAGCTTAACATGTTAATAATGAAACAAAACAAGACCTAATTAAGCAAGAAGTATGAAACATAATTTGAATGATTAATGTATTAATACTTATCTCAATAATACATGAGAAGTCTTAGGGTAAAAAGAGTAGAAAAAGCTCTTAAAATCGACTAGGGTTCAGCTCCTACGAGTTCCACAAAAGTTCCACACAAATTATGAAAACAATGCGAAAATATATATGGAAAATAACATCTGATGGCGTCAGGTGTAGCTTGTGACGCCGTCAGCTCGCCGTCCATTTTTAGGGTTTTCTTCCACCGCCATATTTTGATGTCGTCGGGTATAAAGGCGTGACGCCATCACATGTTGGGTTTGACGCCGTCACAGAAACCTGAAGCGTTAAAGTGCACTCCAAAATTGGACTTTCTTGGCACACTCACTTAAGGCATCAAGATGCTTGTCACGATCTTGATTCTTGTCTATTTTCTTTGTTTCTTCTCCAAATCGAGCCCAAGTCACGTGTATTTCTTCAGTTGTCATCCCAAATACCTAAAACTCAAAAAAATCAAACTATGGAAATAAATGACCGTATTTGCACGATTTAAAAGGGTAAATGACCCCTAAAAAGTGTATGAATTTACACTTCATCAAATATTCGTACACTTGAGATTTGCTTATCCTTAAAAAATGTGATTTTCTACCTAGTAAACAGTACAAATCGAGGGCATTTAGCTTACGAAACCTAGTTTTTTGTGGGTCAAATTCGGTTTCCAAGATGTGCTTGGTGGTGAATTTGTTTGGTTTGTGGGATTAATTGTTATGTGAGCTGCTATTGGTTGGTGGGGTTTATGTGTCTATTATGGAACACGCTTTTTTGAGTCAGAAGGGAGGTGGGGGAGGGAGAGGCTTTAAAGAAAAGGATGCGAGTGTTTCAAACATTGAGGCAGTTAAGGAGAAGGATCTTAAAGAAGAACCTGTAGCGATGGAGGATCTAAGTCCTTTGGTGGATCAAACTAATCCGATGAAAACAGGTGGGGATCATACCCACCATTACCTACACAGGGAACTAATCCGGTTGGAAACACCCCAGGTAAGTCTTCATATGCTAATGTTATTGGTGAATCGAGTAAGAAGGATGTGAATATCCATACTTTATTTACATCGGGGGGAACGAGATTGATGTTGATATACCGGTGGAGTCGATGCGAGCTATTAGCGAAATATTTGCGAATACTGCTTATGGCTTCTTCTTGGGTAAGCGAGTGGTTTACCCCGTTGTTGCTAATTATGTTAGGAACATTTCAGGTAAGTTTGGATTGGTCAAATCAATGCTTAATTCATCTACTGGGTTATTCTCTTTCCAATTTAGCTCTATGGATGGTTTGAACTCAATGCTTGAGAATGGTCCATGGTTTATTCGCAATCATCCGCTTATTCTTCGTAAGTGGAATTCGGATGTGAACTTATTGAAAAAAGATGTTGGTAATGTTTTGGTTTGGGTTAAACTTCATGGTGTTCCCATTACGGCATTTAGCGAGGATGGTTTGAGTGCCATTGCTATGAAACTTGGTACTCTATTAATGATTGACTCTTATACTTCTGATATGTGCTTGCAATCATGGGGCAGGTCAAGCTATGCTAGAGTAATGATTGAACTTTGGGCTGACATGGAGTTGAAAGACACCATTGTGGTGGCTATGCCTAAAATTATGGCGGATGGGTATTATACGTGTACTATTTGTGTTAAATATGAATGGAAACCTCCTAGGTGTTCGTGTTGTAAGGTTTTTGGCCATACTCAGGAGGAATGTCCAAAGAATATTAGATTAGTTGTGGCGACGAACGTGAAGAAGTCTAGAAAAACTTCTAGAGGTGTTCCAGTTGGTCCGAAAGTGGGTTTTAAACCTCATAAAGAATATAGACCCGTTCCTAAAAAGCCTACTGCTAGCTCTAGCGGTAATAAGAAGTAAGGCGTGAACCTACTAATGAGTTTAGTAATTCAAATCCATTTGTAGTTCTTAATTTGGTTGATAATGATGTAGAGTTAGGTACCAATGGGGGGGACTACAAATTTGGTTAATAACAGGGCTAACTTAAGTGGATCCTCGTTCATGAATGTCGACAATAGTAGTACTAGTACTACACCTGTTATTGATAAAATCGGGAAGTTTGAAGATTTACTTATTGATGGGTGATCTATTCTTGTGGATGAAATTGGTAATTCTTTAAAAAAAAGTAGATTATCCAGGTGATTATGATAGTAAAGATGAGGTTGCATCAATTGATAATGATATAGCTCGTTTTATGGCTTTAGAAAGGGTAGGCTTTCGCACTCAAAGTCTGCTAGAACAAGGGAGGGATTCTTATGGTAATGGTGACTATGATGAATACCCATACGATGATGATATGTATAAAGGTCAGGATCTTCCTCAAGAGCTTCAAGCTATATGCGATAATCTGGATATCCGAGTTCGAGGTCGCAAGAAGAAATTGAGTTATGTTTCTTTTGTCTAGTGTATCTTCCTTTAAGGAAGTAGTTTTTGCCTATGTAACGGGCGGAGATGTGGGACTCACCCTCATCCCTTGTACTTAAATGTTTTTTTGGCGTAATAAAATTTACCGAGGAAACACTTTACCCAAAAAAAGAGTTGCTTGCACAAAAAGAGGTATGTCTTTACTTTCTTCTTATATATTTTTTGACTTGGTTGGAGGCGAGTCAGGTTACAAAATAGTTCAGTGGATTTACTCAAGGCTAAAACAGCATCAGCATTGTCGGTTTTCATAAAAGGGTTAATACCGATAAATTTATATGTACGGGTCGAAACAGGTTGATCTGAGCATTTAGAGCTAGTTTTTTCACTTTATTGTTTGATAAACTTTAAGATAAAATGTATTATGAAAGTTTTGATATATGTGTCAGTTTGGTCAATACTCAGTTTGACCCATTTGGTAAGCATAAACATAAATGTCGGTCGTGTAAGAGATTGTGGTAAAATGTGCAGATTTTAGTACGATCAAAATAGGCATACATATGTGTTAGTCTCCTGTAAAGGATGTATTTAATTTAAAGTTTGTAATGATATGTCTTTTAGTGTAAATTATTTTGACATCTTACTATTATCATGACGCTCCTTATCGGCTTTAGAGTAGGTGGTAACTATAGTTCTTCAAACGCAATATATATAGGTGGTTTGGTTGGTGCAACAAGAGTGTTCGGCACTGACCTCAACATTGCCAAATTCAACAAACAAATATTGATTTGGTGTACCAGTGAAGGTTGAGTTGGCTTAATGAGATGTTATCATGTTATTGTATTATGTATAGTGAATATTATCTTAAGAACAGGGACGGAGCCAGTAGGGGGGGGGGGGGGGGGGGGGGGTAGGGTGTCGGCCCTTACAACTCAGCCACTAGGCCTACTTTTTATTGGCGAAAAATAGTTTTCTGATTGGTTTTATTGGTCAGAAACTATGGAAGAAATAAGAGCAATGGGAAGTACTGTGCGAATATTAAAAAGATGAAGAAGAAAGAGAATATGAGGAAGTGGGGTTGAATGAGTGTGTCAGTAACCTAACAAAAAGTTCTATCTACTACATACTCTATTTGTCAATTATATATAATTTTAAATTTATCTTTTTCAATATCTATCTTTTTTTTATTGGTGAATAAGATAGCAAATCCTTGATATATAGTGTATAACGTATACCCAAATTTGAGATCATACACATTACACAGTAAGCAAGCATAAAGTAAAACAAAAATTGTATGCTACAATCGGAAAAAAAATCGACCCCCCCCCCCTAATACCAATTCTTGGCTCCGTCTCTGCTTGAGAATCTAACATCTAAGGGCGCCATCCACTATGTTAAACCTATTAAAATGTTTATAAAATTGTCACCTCATCAAATGTCACTAATTCATAAAACATTTTATATTATGAACCTATTCCCGCTGTAGATAAACTTTTTGAGGTTTATATTTTTTTGAAAGACAATTTATTTCAAATACTTCTTGAATCTCTTCATAATCCTAGACCTTTCCATGTCACCTAGACATGAAATGATTCCTCACTATGAGGCAAAAAATCTTGGACCTCTTCATAAACTTTTAGACCTATTCTTAAAATACCATAGTGAATACTCTTCTTTTGAATGTAAAAATGAAATGATTAAGGAGCAAAGATTACTATTTGTTTATAAGACTTCATCTTCGACGCATATAACACTTTCGTACACAAACATCTCGCCGTGAAGCACGGCTCTAAAAACCTCGCTTAATACATATCAGGGTAACTCTTCTTGAGGTTTTTTTTACAAATCGAAATATGCGTTTCTTGATGGATGAAAATTAGACGTGTTTATAAAATTGTAGCTTATTTTAACTTTTATTAATCAATAATAATGCTTTATTTCGGTTACGTAGCAAAACCTTTCGTTAGTAAAATTGAAAACTCCTTTAAAATTTAATTTCTTATTACTTATGTTCTCTTATTATTATATTAGTAGGTATCCGTGTAATGCGGCGGCGGGTACCCTGCAATCATATTTTTGGCGAGCGATAATTTTTGATTACATATTTTTTTATGATATCTAATTTACGTATGACGAAAATTTTAGGAAATAGCTTTATCGCAAACCATTCATATTAATTTTTGGACATCAATGGTATAAAGTTAATTATTTTTGAACATGTTTATATTAAATTAATAGTGGATATGATCATAATGACAACATTAAATTCAAGTTTTGTAACCGACGTTTTATATTAGCTTGTACAATGTGCATAAAAATATGTATTATTTAAATATGTACTGTATTACTTAAATATATAGCATAGATAGCTTGTATAATACGCATATAAATATGTATTACTTAAATAATTAATAAGAGAGAGATTTCAGTCTCTTTTTTATATGTAGTATAGATAAGAAATGTGGCGGGATAATATATATACTTATAACACAACCGAGAGCTAACAAAAACCTAGCTACCCGATAAATATAGATACAATCTGTTGAACATAAGTTATGCCAAGTTGGTCAATAAAAGGTGATTATGCACATGCAATATCAACAGGTAACCATATATGCACGCATTCATTCAAAAAAGAAACTTTGACTCTTTTACTAATCAAAATAAATAGATCATGTTAATTTATTGTTAAAATATTAAAGTAATAAAGAAATAAAAGAATCCAATGAATGAAGAGAAAACTAGGTACACAATATTGTTGAAGAACGTATATATATACTCATAACTACTTAGAGGTGTTAATGTTGTATGCATGGAGCTTATTCATGGCTATTATTGTATTAAGCTTCAATTGCCATCATGCATCGTTAGCATGCTTTATCTACAATTGTTTTGTGAAAGCTTCAAATTCAAATTTTTGTTGAGGATAATGCATGCGCCACCGGTGGAGGTGATGCAACATTACTAGTAGTGCCCCCAACAACTTTTTTTGAGCCGATACAAGGATTGCCACCGTTACCAGTGTTACTACATCCATTTCCTGGTGTAGGAACTGTGCCTCGTTGTAGAGACGTTAAAAGAAGGTTTCCGGTCTTCATCTACGGTTCTTCAGATCCTCCACCAAGGAGTCTACAAGCTTCATTTAGTTCAAAACTCGTGAAGATGAAAATGAATGTCACGAATACAGCTAGGGTTTTGATACTTTATGTCATCATATTTGTTGCTTTTAAATGGATAGAAAGTTGATGAAGTGAGATTTGATGATTTTGTATAAAGGGGTGGGAGTCATATTTATAGGGTTATTATAAGTTTATTAACTTGGTCATAACATTACTGTTTGACTTTGACTTGACTTGAATGTTTCTTGTGTTTAGGTGGCTAAATTGGTGCTGTCGTATACTTGTATTTGAAATATGATGAAATAGGACTTGATTAAGATGGTATACCGTATATGTATATATCGTGGAACTTAATGCCTATCAGTTTTATTTAAGTAGAGTCTGTTTATGTCCTTTGAAATCTAAGCATTCTTAGTCATAGTCAAGAATAAAAAAATCAACTACGGGGTAATGACATATTCAAAAATCCCAATATTTTCATGTGCCGGTATTAACTGAGTTAGGTAATGAATGTTTGTTAAAATAATTATAATTGACTAGCCTACCCCTTTAAGTTTATTGACGATAACTTAGGTAACTAAAAAAATAAAATGATTCTTATGATTAATTAGCAGACCTACTTGTATGTTTAATGATTTAATTGGTGGATTTAAAAAATTAATTGGTAGAAATTTATATATATATTTAAACATAGATTGTAAGTGTAAATAGCATCACTCAAGTAAAAAGGTTAATGATTCCAACAATTATGATACAGATTACATACTTGTGTGATGGTATAAGATTCTACACCAAGAGCCGAAGTCATTTTCATTATGCCATAACATTTTATATGTGTGTGATGGGATAAGATTCTACAACAAGAGCCGAATTCATTTTCATTATGCCGTAACATTTTGTACCTTGTTACGCCAAGAAGCTCTCGAATACGATTTGATGTCGGTTTTTAAATGGTTACGTCGTAACAAGGTTTTCTTTATTACAGAGTAAAAGTGTCGAATGTATTTCATTTTTATTAGTTGTTAGAATTAATAGTATGTTTTATTAGGCCCGTATTAGGTTGGTATAGTTTAGACCCGTTTAGATATTAGAGTTAGTAATAATGGTCAAACCCATTAGTTAACCTAGCTTAGCCTTCAAGCTAAGCAAGGCTTATTTATACCTCATGTAATCTTTGTTATTTTAATCAAGTCAATACAATGTAATCTTGTTCATTATCGCTTCTCCAATGTTTACATGGTATCAGAGCTTGGATAAATAAATCAAAATTAGGGTTTTGTTCTAATTAGCATTTTGGTTTCAATTTTAAAGAAGGTACCTTGTGATACCTAATCAGTTTTGAGAGCATCCAGTTAGAGTGCGTTTTAGATCTCACCTCCCATATAATCAAACTCAGTTAATTCCAAATTGCAAAATCCCTAAACCCCGTCGCCTAAAACCTACACATGTGTCGTCGCCTTTCCTCACGCTTTAACGTACGATCCAGATCTAGGGTTTTAGCTGGAGATATTTTTCTGATCCCTTTTTATTGTGATTCCGACCATAACCCCGGTAAGATCCTGTTGGATTTGTCAAATCTTTTTTGTTTCAATTTTATTAGGGTTCTTTGGTTTTGGTTTATGATTTAAAGGACGGTATTGGCTGTTACTGTTATTCTTAATTTCGTGGCTTATTTTTTGTTAATAGTTATGAGGGTTCTGATGATTTTGGTTATAAATAATTTTGAGGTTGGTATTGTTGCTGATTTCGGATTATGATTATGGATTTTTAGTATTGAAGATTTAGTGTTTGATACGGTGAGATCGATTTTTGGTTAATGAGAGTTTTGAGTTTGGTCCTCGGTGAGACCATTTGATTTTGGTTATATTCTTTCGGGTTTTTGGACTCGAATTGAGCTATAGTTAGTCGAGACAGGTTGGTTGCTTCGTTTTTGGATATTATGGTTAGTTGAGACCCGAACATGTCTGTTCGGTTGCTTCGTTTTATGGTTAGTTGAGACCTGCTTTAGGTTGGTTGATTTTATGGTTAGTTGAGACCTGCTTCAGGTCGCTTCGTTTTATAGTTAGTTGAGACCTGACTTTAGGTTGCTTCATTTTTTTGGGGATTTTTTGGTTAGTTGAGACTTGCTTCAGGTTGCTTTGTTTTATGGTTAGTTGAGAACTGTGCTACAGGTTGCTTCGTCTCTCGAGACCTGTCAGGACAGATTGCTTAGTCTTTTGGAACTTTTTTGTTAGTTGAGACCTATTATCCAAGTTGCTTTGTATTTTGATTAGATCTAAGTGAGATCTATTGAAAACTGTTCTTCAGGTTGCTTCATATTTTGATTAGATCCAAGTGAGATCTATTAAGACCTGTTTTCTTTAGGTTGCTTCATATTTTAGTTCGGTCCCAAGCGAGATCGATTAGTTTTGCGTTTTTTGAAGATTTGGGTTATTGCTTCGCAGAAGACTTTTGCTTAATACTTTTGGGTTTTATATTTGTAACAAGCTGGGCATGATCAATATCTATGCTCCAGCTTGAGCGGGGATGTTAGAATTAATAGTATGTTTTATTAGGCCCGTATTAGGTTAGTATAGTTTAGGCCCGTTTAGATATTAGAATTAGTAATAAGGGTCAAGCTCATTAGTTAACCTAGCTTAGCCTTCAAGCTAATCAAGGCTTGTTTATACCTCCTGTAATCTTTGTTATTTTAATCAAGTCAATACAATGTAATCTTTTGGTTCATTATCGCTTCTCCAACTCTGTTTACATTAGTAGTTCGGTTTTAACTATATATAATTGGGTGGCTTTCTCTCAGTGTCGTTTCTAGGTTTGTGGAGGCCCTATGCGAAATTTCAAAAATCAGGCCTCCCAAAAAAGTTTAACAATCTCGTAAATGAAATAACATATACAATTTAAACTTAAAATGTAAACAAAGCCTTGTGGAGGCCCTGTGCGAAATTACAAAAATGAGGCCCTCCAAAAAAGTTTAACAATCTCGTAAACGGAATAACATATACAATTTAAACTTAAAATGTAAACAGAGCCATTCTTCGGGCATTTTTCACTACAAATTCTACAATAAATCTTTGTAGTCAGTTCTCTTCAACATGTCTTGCTCAATTGATACATTTCTAGTCCATTAAGCCTTTCTTACGACGTTGTATAACGCATATAAGTTTCTATCAACTTTAATTTAGAAAAGCTTCTTTCAGCTGAAGCAACGGTGACAGGAATAGTCAATAATATTTTATACACAATACTTATGTTAGGAAAGTAATCCAAATGTGTAATAGATTGTAAAATACCAACATGTCTTATTTTTTATTTATGCATCAAGTGAACTAGCAATTTTAACTCAACATATAAGTCAATTCCATCGATATCATATACCTCATCATGTTTTAGTGGAGCCTCAAGGCGTAGGCAACAAGATTTTAAATCATTATCTTCTCGTGACCGCAATTTTTTAGAAGTAGACAAAAATCCAAAAGTTTTTCGTACTTTTGATATTGCTCAAACCTACTATTAAGTGAAAAAATTGATCGATCAACACCACATAAGAAGTAGTTTTATTTCCTCAAGATATTATGGAACTCTAGATAAAGAATCATTTAGATTCTCATCGAAATGCCTCTTTCTTTTAATTTCAGGCCCCCAAACAAAGAATTGATCTATATTCATTTGTATAGCAATTACTCTAGCATCCTCCGCTGCCTTAGAAAATACAGTTTCTCTATAAGTTTTAAAGAAAGAAACTAAATCTTATTTTTTTTCATTGCATCATCAATTACCATATTTTATTATTACAACTATTTAGAACCACTTTGACTACTGATAATATATCATACCAAATGACTATTCTAACAAGAAACTCATATTTACCAGGATCATTTTGTAGCTAATGTGTCATATGTACTTTTTATTAAAGCGTCATTGTTAGTTTTAGGCACTTGAAGTAAAGCTTCACGTATATCCGAGAGATAGAATCATATAGCTTTAACACTTTCAGCAAGACTCTACCAACAAGTAGCTGATAAAAATTTAACAGTTTGCACTTTTACATTCGCTTGCAAATAGCCGTTTGTTAGTAGAATTTGCAAAGACAGTTGTGATAACCGGTAACTTTTCCTGGGTTAAGTATTATAAAATATTATGATTTATATGTCGAAGTCTTTCGGTTTTCTTGAAGAAAGCTGTGAAGTTAACTCCGGATGTCTTTTTTGATAACGGTTACGGTTTAATCGGGTTTTGGGAGAGTCATAACTTTATAATTATCGTTTTTAAACACTCAAATTAAATATTTATCAGACATTGCACGTGTAATTCAATGATCTAGTAACACTTAGTTAGAGAATTAACATTGAGTTAGATTTACAGTGTTCGTATAATAGTACGTCTATACGTTTATTAAGCAAACCCTTATTGTAATAAGTAACTAGTTTGTTCTAAATATTATGAGAATAGTATCATGGAAATTTGAAAGGAATATACGAAACTTCTAAGGTATATACGAAACTGATCTTATGATATAAGATATATATACTTTTATACTTTTGTACAGAGGAAGAAAATAACTTTCATAAACAAAGATAAATAATAATCCCAATTACTTTAGTATTTTTGTGAAGTGCAAGCTAAAGAAAAGAATTAACATGTGTTGTTCAACTTTACATGACAGCCATTTCAGCAACATACTTTAATTTCTTGGTTTTCAATCCAAGTAAAATTCTATGATCAAACTTTCAAAATGGTATCCGATGAGTGCAGCATACTGCATTATATATGTTATCAAATGCTACAATGTATTTAGCAAACAGGATACACTAACATATGATTTGCAAATTTTTATTTTACAATCCGTTTGGTACATGATTGTTAACTGTAGTTCTTACTTATTCGATGTAACACCCCACCCCGAAACGAGCGTGAATGTCACACTTATGGAACTAAAACATATGCAAGCGGAAGACTTTACTAATAAAACGGGTTGGAAAAATTTAACCAATTACTAAGGGAATACAAATTCTATAACATAAAGGTCTTCTATGATAGCAACGGATCCAAAATCAAACTTCTAAACAACTTATAGTGTAGATGTGGTATACTAGTTCCTTAAAGATGGTCCAATATGAGCTCTTATACACTCTTCACTTGTATCCTAAAATTCCCTCGTTACATGTCGCGAGGAAAAGAAATGCGGTTGAGCTAAATATACAAAACATATATAAACAAAATAGATAGATCAAGTATGCATAAGTAAACGAAATAGAATCACCATAACCTGGGTAACAAATATCTCATATATCATAAGAGTTTAACGAGTTAAGTAGCCAGACGAAACAGGTAGCCAAACGAAATAGGTAACCAAACGAAATAGAATCACCATAACTTGGGTAACAAAGATCTCATATATCATAAGAGCTTAACGAGATAAGTATCCAGATGAAATAGGTAGCCAAACAAAATAGGTAGCCAAACTAAATATATAGAAATGCCCCACGAGAACGACCAAAGAAGCACATATCGAAAATCAATATGTATCAAGATCGACTAATGAGAAACATAGAATCTTTACACCAATAATTAATGCAAACGAAAGAACCAACGAATCGTACCAATAGCCAAAAAAGCAATTATTGAACAAATAATATGTATCAAGAGTGCTAAATAAAAATAATAGAATATCTGTACCTTAGCCAATTCTTAACGCAAACCACGTCCAAACTTATTACCAGATCAAATCATCTACATACAATTGTCAATTTCAAATTAATAACAACTAAACGAATTAGTTTCAAAATGCTTGATTATTATCTAAATCTTGATCTTCAAATCACTAGCTATTTATTTGATTATTATCCTTATAATAAATTAAATCCATTATGACATTTTACTACACATGCAATGATACCACCAATTTTAGTACGTCAATTTAGTCAGTGCAAAATAACCGAAATGCATGGTCTAAATATGTCATGATTTCGTTACTATATACAAGATTATTAAACATGTTATAATCATTACTTAGTAACAGTTTAGATGGACTAGAGCTAGTTATATATCAATCTTAACATAGACGCTTGAATCTAAATTTTCTAACATTTTAAAAAGATTGCTACTAATAAAACTCTTTTTCATAATCTTTAACGGTGATTAGTGTTTGATTGTTATATATAAGTGTATTAAGGTTTAATATTTACCTCCAAGCGAAACAAGGACAGATCAAAACCGAACTCGAACAACTCAAACACGAACAATACGGTTCAACAAGATGCTATCGAACCTCAGTACCCGCATGTATATGAAAGATAAGCCCAAAACCCTACCACTCATGAACTATAGTTACCGACGAATGAACTCGAACCTCTTCCCAGCCATAATACTCTTGGTGAGATTTAGAGTGGTCATGTTTTATCATGAATGAGCAAGTAAGTTAAGGGTCCAAGGTATAAAACAGCATTATGGGTCAAAAAATTAGGAAGTAACTGCTTAGACTGAGTATTTAATAGAAACGAGGCATTCAGACCCGTGCGATGCACATGGGTTGTGTCTAATTCTTGATTGCGTAATTTTTCTGTGAAATGTTAATTACGTTTAGATAAAGCATGTCAACTTAGGCATGCAGACCCATGCGTTGCACATTGGTGTATTTAATTATCGATTGCATACGGTTTTTATGCATTGGGGAGGTGTAAGTTTGCTAGTGCATGTAAGTGAAACGTGACGTGTAATGTTTAGGTAAGTAGGTATAAAATAATCAAAATTTTATGTTGAGTTAACCGTTAAGTGTAGGGTTAAGCTCGATGCATTAATACCCGTGCGTTGCACAGGGTTTGTTTTTAAAAAAAATAAACTTTTACTTATGTGAGTCGGAAACTTGGAATATTCATATCAAGTCTTCATGTACATAAAGAATCTTTAATTGTTTAGTAACCAAATGATGAAATTAACCCTCAACTGGTCAACTAATTGTGTTACTGAGCTTTTTAACCCTTTAAGCGTTAACTAACAACTCGTTTGTGTACAAACAAACAAGCTCACGTAATAGTAATATATTTTGAATTATTAACTTACAACATGAAGATTAAAGAATGTATTTAGTGGCATTATTGATTCACAAAGTCTTGCTTGAAGTTCTCATGCATCAATAATTTTGTTATTCAAAATGAACGTGGTGAATCTGAGGTTTACATGAACCTAATAGATTTTTGCCGTTTAGTTTAAGTTTTCGTTAAAAATATCAATTTTTTGAAATGAATCTGGACCCGAAATATTGTATCGCACAAATGTCTTTTTAACGTATTTACAACTTTTACTAAAATCGAACGTTTTAGTTCATTTTCATTTCTTTTTTATGTAGTCTAAAAACAAGAGATAACACAAATCGATCTTGTTGATTCACACGAATACCAGGATTGATCCTTCCAACAATCGTTGATTCGAACGAATACCGATTATTAGGATAATTTAGCAAAACGGCCAAAATTGGACTTTTTGTATTACTTGAACTGAATAGCTAGGGTTACAATGCACTTATTAAATAGGAAAATAAAACTGAAATGGGCCTCAAAAGACAAACGGGCCGAAAGTTATGCTAAAAACAAAAGTCCAAAATTACCAAAAAACACAAAAATGTAAATAACTCCTAAAATATAATGATTCAGGGCTACCACGCCGTTCTCCTCGCTCCAAGCTTCGAATCGGCTAGTCCTGGGTCTAAAACGAACACTCTGAGCCCAAGTTATGCCATTTCGATCCAGGTACCCATATTCGATCATGGTAATACAGAGTCCCGTCACTTCTCTGTTCTATCATCTCATCCAAACCTTTCTGCAATCCTACAGACTCATCCATAGCCTCCCTCTGATCCGTCAGTATCCTATCCTTGATACTCGACTGAAGGGTCATATTCATAGCTCTAACTCTATTAGGCTTTACTCTTTCTATCCTACTTAGGGCATCAGCCACCACATTCTTCTTACCAGGATGATAGCGAATCTCACAGTCATAATCACTAAACAATTCTATCCAGCGATGCTGTCGCATGTTCAACTCTTTCTAAATAAAGATATGCTGAAGACTCTTATGGTCCATATAAATGACACTCTTTGTCCCATACAGATAATGTCTCCAAATCTTAAAGGCAAATACAACCGCACCCAATTCCAAATCATAGGTGGTATAATTCTTCTCATGAATTTTTAACTGCCTAGATGCGTAGGCTATCAGCTTACCTCTTTGCATTAATACACAGCCTAGTCCTATCCCGGACGCATCACAATTTACCACAGTCTTATGGTCCATCGGGGAGAGCTAGAACAGGCGCATTACATAACTTATCATTCAAAGTTTGAAATGCTAATTCATGTTCCTCACCTTAATCCAAAGTCTTACACTTCTGAGTTAAGATAGTAAGAGACTTAGCTATCTTAGAAAAGTTCTCAATGAACCTACGGTAATATCGAGCCAATCCTAAGAACGAACGTACCTCAGACAGGGTTCTAGGGGCTTTTCAATTCTTAACAGCTTCAATCTTACTAGGGTCTACATGAATCCCATTACCATTTATCACATGCCCAAGAAACTACACTTCTCTTAGCCAGAATTGACACTTAGAAAACTTAGCATACAGTTTCTCCTTCTAGAGGAATTCCAAGACAAACCTTAAGTGCTCTACATGCTCCTCTTGATTCTTAGAGTAGATTAAGATATCGTCTATAAACACTATCACAAACTTATCAAGATAAGGCCTACAAACTCTATTCATCAAATCCATAAATACCGTTGGTGCGTTAGTCAGACCAAAGGGCATTACTGTGAACTCGAAATGTCTATAACGAGTTCTAAACACAGTCTTTGGAATGTCATCCTCATGCACTCTCAACTAATGGTATCCAGACCTAATGTCTATCTTTGAGAAAAACTGCGACCCTTGAAGTTGGTCCCAAATAGATCATCAATCCTAGAATGTGGATAACGATTCTTAATAGTTAACTTGTTTAATTCTCTATAGTCAATACACATCCTAAAAGAACCATCCTTTTTCTTAACGAACAACACCGACGCTCCCCAAGGCGATAAGCTTGGTCGAATGAAACCTTTCTCCTGGAATTCCTTGAGTTGTGCTGACAACTCCTCCAATTCAGAAGGTGCCAACCGATAGGGAGACTTTGTAACCGGCGTTGCTTCAGGGATTAACTCAATCCGAAACTCAATTTCTCGAAGAGGTGGCAATCCAGATAATTCATCCGAAAATACCTCGGAAAAATCTCTAACCACATCAATCTCTTTTTGTTTCTTATCTCTAGCCTTAGTACTCATCAAAAGTCTCGCTTTCTCTTCTGGTCTCTCCCCTAATACTCTAAGCACCTTGCTATCTAGTAGTGGTATCCTCACTACTTTCTCATGGCAAATTATTTTAGCCTTATGATTAGACAACCAGTCCATACCTATAATCACATCAAAACTCCTATGCCTAAAAGGTATCAAATCGATGTCAAAGACATGACCCTCGATTTCGAGTTTGCAACCCTTAATAACCTTATCAATTTCTACTAGCTGCCCGCTAGCTATCTCAATCTTATATTTGAAACCTAATTCACTAGGTTCTATGCCTAACAGGGGTATAAAAGTAGTGGAAACGAAACTATAGTCAGCACCAGAGTCAATTAAGGTAGTGGCAAAACCATTTCCAATCATAGTCCTCTAATTATCATCCCTACCAGTCTTATCCTTTCTAGGTTCCCCCACATTTCCTATCTTCTTAACCTTCTTAATTGATCCATTCCTAACAGCCTCATCGATCAGTGCACCAGATATCTGCACAAACTTTTGTATAGTCTTTAGCTCCGTTGCTACCACCATCCCACGGATCTGTGGAGAAAGGCCATACACGTACCTCTCAATCTTCCTACTTTCTGGAGTTACCAAGTGAGGAACTAACCTCGCCAACTCATGAAACCTATCAGTATACGCAGCATGGCCAGCCCCGACCATGGCGTGATTCCACAACTCAGTTTCTAACTTTTGCATCTCATGACTCGGACAAAGTTCTTCTATCATCATATAATTAAAGTCATCCCATGACATTCTAATAGCAACTTCATGGCTTAGCGTGCGGATATGAGAGTTCCACCACATTAAAACCTTACCCACAAATGAACCAGCAGTGTATTTCACTTTTTGGTTAACACTACAACCACTCATATCTTGCACGTTTTCCATTTTCTCAATCCATCGGGTAAGAACTACAACACCTCCCTTACCATCATATTCCTTAGGGTTACAAGCTAAAACTCCTTATATGAACAACTTATCCGGTTGCCATTCAATAACATATTCCTAACGTTCTCCTGGACGTTCTCATTAACCACATTATCATTTTGATTTCCAACATCTCCTTGGTTACCAACCTGAGCTAGCATGGTGGGTAAGAGGTTCTGTAATTGCTGGGAAATGATCATCGAGAAGTCGGGCGCTCTCCCATTAACTCCCTCTACATTCCTGTTGACTCCCTCTACACCCCTATTAACTCTTATTCCTTGGTCATTTCCTTGACCATTCAAATTATCAACATGCTCATCATTACTTTCTTTAGGCCTTCTACCCCTCCTACCTCTACCAACCCGTACACCTGTTCCCCCTCTTAGTGATTCGGCAGCAGGCCGGCCAGCACTTCGGGTCCTTATCCTTGGCGGCATTATCTATACGAGGGAGAACATGGGCAACGTTAGGTAGGCATGAAGACTCACATATATATAGAACATCTTACTATATATATAACTCACATAATACCACCCTACGGTGTCAACATCAATTTATGTGAACGACTTTACTAAATACGAGTGAGTTGTGATACGATTATAACTACATTGTCCACCGTACTTATATTCGCATACTTTCCCAATCGTACTCAATATTGAGCTCACACATTTCAATGAATGACATAATTAAAGCACAAAACCGCAAATACGCGAAAGCAAGCAAAAGCGAAACATCGTGCACATAGATCCTATACGCAACTAGACGACGGATCTTAGGTTATAGTCTAGGCCAATACACCTAGTTCTCTATAACCTTGGCTCTGATTACCAATCTGTCACACCCCGACAATGTCAGAAACTCGGGAATGCAACATAATGATCAATCATAACACAAGATACAATATAGAGAAAACTACAATGCATAAACTTCAAGTGTTACGAAGACCATCAACCTCGAACAAGCTCGAGTGACGTCCCAAATCACAACTAAATCCAAAATCTCTTAAAATTCCAATAGCCCACACAGGGGTTCTGTTAGCCTTAATTTTATATAAGTCAAACAAGAATGTTTTTGGTCTTATTAGTCGTAATTAATCTTGTAATGTAATAGGCTAGTCGGGATTAACGGGCTTGGACTTTAAGCTAATATTGTTCGTGTTTTGGACTCAAAGCCCAAGATAAGCCAAGCCCAGCCCAAGTTAGAAAGCCCACGAGCCCATGGTGGCCTTAGGGTATAAATAGGACCCTCTCCACACATGGAGAGGTTGTTGGTTGCCATTTCTTGTATGTGTAATCATCCACTCCTCTCTTTCTCCCTAATCTAATCTTCCATCTTTTGTTTCTCTCTCTAGTTTCTCTAGCTTATTGCTTATTTGGTATGGCTTATGTTGTGATGGGATAGCTTATTACTTAGGATAGCAATTGGTATCATGAGCTACAGTGTAACACCCCCAAATAAGGTCGCAGCGGAATAATGTGTCCGGGAGCATTACTTCATAGATCGATGGCACAAGATATGAGAACAACCTCTAAAAGAGTCATTTAAAAAAATGATACATTGGATTTATTAAAATTGTTTGATACAAAGCACAACGGTTTAAATTGTTCAACATTTAATAACAAGTATTTTAGATCAAAACAAATATCCCTAGATGTAATGACTCTAAATCTTTTATGCATGACTCCCCAAAAGAGTATCCCCAATGTATCCTTAGCACCTCGTGCCTGATTGACCTGAGAAAACATGCTTTAAAACGTCAACATAAAATTGGTGAATTCATAGGTTTATGTAAATATAATGTAGGACCCCAAGATTTTCCTGTGATTATGCAACCTGTACACCCATCACAAAATGTATTTACGTTTCCCTAAGTTCATGACACTGAAGCTCGACATGTATGAATGCAATATAAATATTGACACATTGCCCATGATGATGTTCAACCCTAAACATCCCAAATCCGACATAGTATACATCCGTTGGTTTACTCCGTGACACCAGTGAGAGCTACTCACCCGGACGGGGATGTCAATCCCAAATATATCTATTTATAACATCCGCGCTTACACAAAGTAATTAACAGTTCATGATAATGAGCACAGTAGGTTATCGCTACTTAGGAAAACATGTAATCATGATAAAATATACACTTGCGTCCAATTTGTAAAACAATGCATGTTTCTCACCCCAAAAGTTGTAAATCATTGATATAGTAAAACATGGGGCTATGAACTCACCTTAGTGAATAGTATTGATAATATGAATCAAGTGAGTGAGTCGACAAGCGAAATCCGAACGCAATCTAATTAAATGTAGGCCGTATGAGTACAATGTATTTAATAGTACTACATCATAAGTTATATAGTTACACCACCACCTAATAGTTTTTGTTTAGTTTAAAATGTGAAAAGAATGTTTAAACCGTACTTTATTGAATAAAGGTGTTTGTATTTGTATCCGTAAGATAAAGTGTGGTTTTTGTCTCATAATTGATTGTTTGTTAATAATACATGTTTTAATATTATTATTGATTATATAATTATATTATATAATTGGTTTAATTGTTTTTATAAAATAGTGCACAAAAGTGAAGATAGTGCATACGGTTTTATAAACCTCGTATATTTATCGTTTTAACTCTGTTTCAAGTGTTTCTTATGTCCACGGTTTCGTATTAAGAAAAACTATCAAAATATTATATTTTATAATATTTATGCATCTGATGAACAGTAGTTCTAATTGTTTTTATAAAATTAAATAAAACTACTTTTATGTAATTAATCGTCGTAACCTTCTAAAAGTCATAACTTACTCATATTTAATCCGTTTCGCTTGTTCTTTATATGTATGGATTCATATTTGAAAAGTCTAATCAAAATTTAAATTTATAATATGGTTTGGTACTGTTATGAACAGTAACCTATTTTTATAAATTTACTTTTATAAAAATACTTTTTAACTTAAACTTGTAAATAACGTATCACATTTATTTTAAATCCGTTTTTCGAGTTTCTTACACGTTTAGATTCGACATGAAAAGTACTATATTTATAAAATATCTCCCTTAATATATCATATATGAAACAGTGAATATTTTTATAAAATAACTTTTATAAAAATACTTTTATACATTTAATTATTGTAAACTTAAAAATATCATATCTCCTTCGTTATTGCTTGGTTTTTCAAGTTTCTTATATGCTTACGATCCTTGTGATAAGTACTAATTGAATAAAACATAAAATGTATACCCTTATACACGAATTCAAACAGTAGGTTCTTATGTTTGTACATGATTTATTTTATACACTTGTTTTATATACTTTTCAATTTGCTAAACCATTACAAGTTCTCTAACTTATTAAATAGCCATAACTTATATATTTAAGTTTTCCTTATAATATGTCCCATGAATATGACCATGTAAGGCGAATCCCTTATGATCTTTGTACATAACTTTTGTAAATAAAACTTTCAATACAAACTAATTTACAAACTAAACTTATAAATTAATTTACACTTAATATAAATGATAGACTTCCTTTTAATTATCATTTCACCACAACAATATACAATCGAATTATTATATATCTTTGTAATATTCCCTAAATCATAAAAATGAACCTAGGTGGTGTTTAACATATATAACAAGCATGAAAAACACATGTAAATGAATAATGAAGTGCTTAGGGTTTAATGAACCTTATAGAGGAGATGTAGGATGATAAACACAAGATAAAAATCCTAGCAAGGCTTCCAAATTCAAAACCCTAATTAGGGAAACCCTAAATATGTTTTCTTGATTAATCCTTGTTAAACCCAAACTCCCAAGTCTTGAAAACCCTTGAAGTAACCTAGATATAAATAGAATGAATGCTAGAACACTTGTATCTTACTAGAAATGAAACTATAACAAACCCTAATTGGTGAAATGTTGAGCCATGGGATAGATCCTGGAAATGGATAGGAGTATTTTAAAGTTACTTGTGAATTATAGAAGAGTGAGTGTTAAAATGATTATGACTTCCTTATATATCAAGATATCTATGAAGAAAACAACTAACTAATACTAATGTAGCATAAGTTGGTTATAAGGTACCCATTTGTAAGAGTGATGTGCCAATACTTAGTAATATGTGAAATGACGGTACTTATTTGTAAGGTTTAGGTACAAAGGTGAAGTAGGATTTAATTAAGGTTTAAAGGTTTAGATTAGTTATGTTATACTATATAAATTTCCGGTTGTTGAATGACTAAGTGTAGAGTTATTAAATTTTGATATTGGGATATAAAGTGGGTATTTGTTAGTATTGATGTATAGGAAACTATCCGGGTATGCCTAAATGTAATTTATTGCGAAACGTAAGCGTTTTACGTAACCAATAAAAATAAATTATGAAAAGTTATAAATTATACTCTTAATAATCATATAACACTTGCTTGATGTAAACTTTAACTTGTTTGGTGTCCGTTTACGTTGAACGTTGATTTTTAGTTTACACAGTTTAACTATAAGATAATAATTAAAAGCGAGCGCGTAAAACTCTAAAAATAAATAATGATAATAAATGAAGTCGTAAATGACCTGAAAATGTGAAATGTTATAGTCTCTACCCGTTAGAAGAGCCTTGTCCTCAAGGCTCAAGTTACAACACTTGATGAAGGTACGGGTTTAGTGAAGAGATGCGGATACTTCTTTTGAAATTGGTCTTCACGTTCCCATGTGAACTCAGGACCTCTCTTCGAGTTCCATCGAACCTTGAAAATTGGGATACGGCTTTGCTTCAACCGTTTGACTTCTCGATCCATGATCTCTACGGGTTCCTCCACAAAATGGAGCTTGTCATCAATATGAAGTCCTTCCAACGGAACGGCTAATGGTCCGTCGGAATAACATTTCTTCAAGTTTGATACATGACATGTATTGTGAACCCTGCTCAACTCTTGAGGAAGTTCAAGCTTGTAAGCAATGGATCCACCCTTTTCCATCACCTTGAAAGGTCCAACATATCTAGGGTTTAACTTCCCCGTTTGCCAAAACGTACGACCCATTTCCAAGGTAAGACTTTAAGCATAACTCTATTCCCAACTTGAAACTCCATCGGCTTACCCTTTAAATTGGCGTAACTCTTTTGTCGGTCACAGGCGGCTTGCATTCTTTGTTTGATCTGAATGTCCTTCTCAGTTGTCTCTTAAGTTATTTTTGGACCGGTGAGTTGAACTCGTCCAACCTCGGCCCAACAAACAGGTGAACGACACTTTCGACCGTAAAGTGCCTCGAATGGTGCAACCTTGATGCTAGCGTGATAACTGTTGTTTTAAGAAAACTTAACTAGTGGCAAATGTTTAACTCAACCATTTCCAAAGTTGATCTCACAAGCACATAACATATCCTCGAGAGTTTAGATAGTTCTCTTACTTTGTCCATCAGTTTGTGGATGGTACGCAGTACTCATATCCATGCTAGTACCCAAATCCTTCTGAAGTGATCTCCAGAAATTTGATGTGAATCTAGGGTCACGATCACAAATGATTGAGACAGGTATTCCATGCCTCGTGACTACCTCCTTTAGGTACATTCTTACCAATCTCTCCATGGAATCAGTTTCTCTCATTGGCGTAAAGGTTGCAGACTTAGTAAGTCGGTCAACAACCACATAAATGGTGTCATGACCTTGCGACGACTTAGGAAGCTTTGTGACAAAATCCATGGTGACATTGTCCCACTTCCATTTAGGTTTCTCGGGTTGTACCAACAATCCCGATGGTCTTTGGTGTTCAGTCTTGACCCTAGCACACGTCAAACATTTGCTAACATTGGTGGCGATTTCGGCCTTTATATTAGGCCACCAATATACATTTTGTTAGAACCCGGATGGATAGAGTATTTTGATTTGTGGGACTCGTGCATGATCACAGTCCTTAAATCACCATAACATGGAAACCAACTCCTGCCATTTAAGCATAGAGTTCCATCGGCACGAGGTTCCAACTTTTCCCTCGGTATATCCTTCCTGATCATACCTCCTACGTCTTCCTTCATGATGTTCTCTGGTTTCTGTGCTTCTATTTAAGCTTCCAAAATTTGTTTGGGGCGATCCAAACCAATAGACATGACTAAGGCTCGAACTTGTAATGGCTTAATCCGTTCTTTACGGCTTTAAGGCATCGGCCACTATGTTTGCTTTCCCCGGGTGATAACGAATTTCACAATCGTAATCACTGAGCAACTCTAACCAATGACGTTGCCTTATGTTCAGCTCCTTTTGGTCAAGTATGTGTCGTAAACTCTTATGATCTGTGAACATCATACGCTTGGTTCCGTACAAGTAGTGTCTCCAAATCTTTAAAGCAAACACCACTACACCAAGTTCCAAATCATGAGTAGTATAATTTTTCTCATGAATCTTCAACTGTCGTGATGCGTAAGCAATCAACTTCTCATTTTGCATCAACACCACACCTAATCCTTTATGCGACGCATCACAATAAACAATGAAGTTCTCAGCCCCTTGAGAGAGAGCTAAGATAGGTGCGCTACACAACTTATTCTTCAATGTCTGAAAAGCTGCTTCTTGTTTGTCGCCCCATTCAAAGGCGACCTTCTTCTGAGTAAGTTTGGTCATTGGCTTAGCAATTTTTGAAAACACTTCAATGAATCTTCGGTAGTATCCAGCAAGATTTAAAAATTGATGAATCTCCGTTGGTGTTTTAGGAGACACCCAATCTTTGATAGATTCGATCTTGGCAGGATCCACGTAAATGCCTTGACAGTCAATCACGTGACTGAGAAATTGAACCGTAGGAATCTAAAATTCACATTTAGAGAATTTAGCGTACAACTCCTCCTTCTTGAGCAATTCTTTCTTTCTTAAGCAATTTCAGAATTGCCTTCAGATGTTCTTTATGTTCATTCTTGTTCTTTGAATAAATTAGTATATCGTCAATAAAGACAATTACAAACTTATCTAAATACGGTTTGCATACCCGATTCATGAGATCCATAAATACCATTGGTGCGTTCATCAAACCGAATGGCATAACTTGGAACTCAAAATGACCATACCGAGTCTTAAATACCATCTTTGGAATATCTTCTTCGCGTACTCGAAGCTGATGATAACCCGATCGCAAGTCTATCTTAGAATAAACACTAGATCCTTGTAGTTGATCAAATAAATCATCGATCCTTGGGAGTGGATAACGATTCTTCATAGTCAGCTTGTTTAATTCCCGATATTCGATGCACATTCAAAATGATTTGTCCTTCTTTTTAACAAACAAGGCCGGAGCTCCCTAAGGTGAGGAACTGGGTCTTATAAAGCCCTTGTCGGATAGTTCTTGCAGTTGCTTTGATAACTCTTTCATTTCGGAAGGAGCTAATCGATAAGGTGCTCATGCTACAGGTGCAGCACCAGGCATCAAATCGATTTGGAATTCCACTTGTCGAGTCGGTGGAAGACCCGACAATTCTTCAGGAAATACTTCAGGAAAATCTCGAACGATTGGTACGTCCTCAAGTCGCTTCTCCCCCGACTTGTCTCCAGTCTCCTTTGTAGTAACATGTGCCAGAAAGACATGATGTGCTTTCAATAAATAATTCTGGGTTTTGGTGCATGAAATGATGTTCAAGCGATTCTTGTTTCCCTGGTTGCTCCTGTCACTATGAATAATTAAGGTTTCACTTCCCCAGGGAATACAAACGATCTTCTCGGCATAAGCTATTATGGCATGATACATTGACAACCAATCCATACCAATTATGACGTCAAAACTTCCAATTTCTATGGGCATTAAGTCGATGTTGAATGGATGATTTAATAGATTCTCTAATGGCGAGCAAATTTGATAGCGAGTTGTCCTAGGACGACTAGTGATGTGTCTCGGCTTCTTGGCTTAGGATTTTGTAAAAGATGATGTTGAATTTATAGTAAGATGGAGTAAAGGTCTGCTTAGTTTCTATGGTTACTAAGTCGATTTCCAAAAGTACACGCGTTTTACGAATACGCACACAAAAATTTGTTTTTCAAGGATGTAAGTAAAAATGGATTTATTGACAATTGTTACAGGGTGACTACTCTCAGCATAGCATAGTCCATCCTGAATTATACATAGGTGATCAGGCTATGTATATTTTATGGCTAACGATGCCATGCTCATTTTCGTCAAAATTATGTTATGTATAAAGAAGTATCAAAGAGTTTTATGAGATGACCAAAATGACTCATAAGGCGGATGTAAGGTTGTTGATAGGATGACAATAAAATGGTTTACGAGAAATCGTATGATGGTTTACAAGATAATAGCTAAATGACTCATGGGGTGTCAATAAAATAATTTATGTGATGAAAATGGTTTCATAAGGTAAGAACAAGATAATTCATGAAGTGATAGTAACGTAGTTTTTAAGGTGATTGTAAAATAGTATATAAGATGTCAAGAAGGTAATTTCTAAGGTATTCGTGAAATGATTGTGAATAGTTTATAAAATGTTACTTTATTGAATGATGGTAAGATAATTTGTCAACGATAGTAAAATAGTTTATAAAATGATAGTTTATCAATCGATAGTAAGGTAGTTTGTTAATGACATCGACTTTGTTTATGAGGTGATACTAAAATTGTTTATGAGGTGGTATCAAAATCATTTTCGAGGGAATCACGTGATAGTTCATAATGTAATAGTAAGGAGTTTAAGATGTGGTAACAAATTGTTTATGAATTGATACAAAGTAGTTCGTAAATTGGCCATGGAAACAGTTTATGAGGGAAAATGAAATAGTTTATTGTGTGATAGTGATATGTTTCATAAATTCATAATGTTTTAGTAAGTGGTTTGCATGAATAATTAGAGAATTGGAGTAGATTGGCAGAAATTTCACAATACATAGATTTGATAGATAATTTGAAATCATTCGTACAACGGAAATTTAAGAGAAACACAACAAGAACTCCTAAGGAGATAAAGTTTAAGATAGTTCCAACTTAGGGTTTACTAGGCAAGCGAGACAAGTTTCTATTTTAAGCGTCAATCTCATCCTCAATGTTGTTAAGGTCTTGTTCGGTTTCTCCTCCTCCAAACGCATGCACTACTCCACGTGCTCCAGTACCTCCAGTTCGGTTTTCATGGTTTTGGTTCTTTTGCTCTGGGCAATCATTCATGTAGTGCCCTTGATTCCTACATTCATAGCAAGTAGCCTTCTGACTTGCCCCAGTGCCCCTTTGGTTGTTAGCAGTATTGGCATTTATAGAACTCCTACAATCACGGGCCAGATGGCCAACTCTGTTGTACTTGTGGCATTTGGGAGCACATGGACCATCATGGTGATAGTTGCATTTAGAACACAACGGCTTAGATCCGCCGTATTGTTTCTTCTCCTCGTGCCCTGCAATGTAAGCTCTGCCAGTATTTTGCCTCTTGTTTGGCTGTTGCTGGTTCTGATTGTTCTTAGAAGTGTTATCCAACTTCCTCTTGTTCTTAGCCTGGCGTTCAGCAGGAGTGCTGATCTTTTTGTCCATTAGTTTGGTTACAAATTCAATTGCATCTTGCATTATCTTAGGCTTAGATTCCCTCACCCTTCCATGGATCATGTCTATACGTTTATGAAACTTCACTATTGGACACTCACTCTTATAGTGTCTCAGACTTCCACACTCATAACAGGTGCGAGTTCATTGATTCCTAGTAGTAGCAGGTGTTTTACAATTTTGGATTATGTGGCCAACCGTCCTGCAATTTCCGCACTTTACAGTGCACGGTCCATTATGGTGAAATTTGCACTGGTTGCACAGAGGTAGAGATCCAACATATGTTTTCTTGCTGATTGGCCTAGTAGTGTGCGTTCTAGGCACCTTATGCCCTTTATTTTGTTGGCTGGAGCTTCCATTTTGGTTACCTTCCCACTTTCTCTTGTTGCTACCTTGTCTTCTTGTCGTTCGGTCTGGCTCATTGACTTGCAGGCCATGTTGGTTTTTGTCTTATAAATAGCAATAGCCTCGATAACATTAGCCACTCGTTGGGCTACAAGCTGCTCAATTTCCTCAACACTCATCCCTTGATTAACAGTTATCATCGTTTCCTGAAGATCACATGGAATAAAATGTATATGAAGTTTCATCCAAGGACAAATCATGACACTCCATGATTACAACAACCACAAACAGTACTAACCTTTTCTTGTCGAACAGTACAAACTTTTAAAGCCCAACAATCACGAACATTATTAACATACAAACCTTGAAAGCCCATTAATGAAATCTATATGATCCTAATCTGCTTTTGCCTCAAGCAGTGTTAAAAATATGAAGCATTGTTGAAGCCCAATAATAGTATCCACATCACACGTTACTTCCATAACTATTTCCTAAAAATCAGGGTTTCATCACAACCAAATCTTTATTCATAATAACTGAATCTCTTCCATGTATACATCTGTATAACAGCCAATATATATCACGTGAATTCATTCAAAAAACATACGACTGTTTCCTTATCCTGCATGATTCTTGCCTTCAATAGTATTAAGGATGATTCTCCTTTTTGTAACGTATAACTTCCAAAGATATACACATATATCTTCTTCCATCTCTCTCCTCTCTAAATCATCCTTCTAATAAACCTTTAATCTTGTTTCCATAGAAACTTCATTAATCAAAACCCGGCTGTTATCTCTGTTGCTAGGCTTTAACACTAGATCGTTTGCAAAACCCTAATCGAAACGAACAATACTCAAAACCCTGAGTCCATCCTTCACACATCACTTATTATGAATTAGGGTTTGATCTTCTTAATATAATATTGCTGCGTAAAGATCTTGTAGATCTTCTCCTTTATAAACATCCAACGAGCATTATTCCAATAAACATAAACCCTTGGCTTGCAACAGTAGCAGCAATAACCCAAAAACATATATTATCGATTTAGGGTTTTCCTCAAAACGAAGATCAAGACATAACCTGATAAAGTTGGGTTCATGGATTGACATCAACGTTGCATAGACAAAATTAAAGACGTCTTCCAAAAAGTTGTCTATTCACATGTCATTATCTTGACACACGAGATCAGCACATGAAAAATTCTAACAAGGATTAGAGTTTCACACAATTCAACTCCTTGATTGATCTAATAATAACCATTACACGAACATGATCAACCATCAAATTCCCAAATCATCGAAACCCTAATTGTTGCATTGAAACCAAACCAAGAATAATGATCGATAAACGATCAAACCCAACTAGCAGTAGCATAAAGAAACCCTTCATACATAATAATAATGATTTAAGATCATATTGCATACCAATTAAGGTAGAGAGGATGATTTTAACATATTGGGTTGAATGCCTAATTGATGGTAGCTTATTGTGTGCTTAATTGTTAGATTATCCGTGAAGTGTTTGTGAAGCTTTTGTTGAAATCGTCTGGGAAGCTAAGCATCCAGTGAGTTTCATAACCCCTTTTGTAGATCCCTTTGAATATAGATCTTACTACCTTGTTTAAGGGTTGTAGCTAATATGAATAGATTCACACAAACTACAGGAGAAACAATGATTAAGAACACTATAAGTTATGCGGAATCTAACTTATAATGCAAAGAAGAACAATGAATATTGATAACTAAGCTTTTATATTGATTGCTAACTATGAGATTGACAATAAACTGATATCTCTAACTATGCCGTGAGGGTTCCTTTTATACACCAAGGAAAACCCTAATCCTGGCTTACAAAATGCGTAAAAGATAATGCATATCTTTTCCTATAATATCTCATGCATATCTCTTAAACGGTACTAACTATTTTATACTAACGGTACTAACTATCTGAGCAGTACTTAACATTTTGTACTGTCAGTACTAACTATTACTAGCGGTACTAAGTATATAACTAACGGTACTAAGTCAGGAATGTATAATTCCCAACAATCCTCCCCTAAACATGATTGTTGAACTTGTTTAACTTCATGTTTCTTCAGTGTAGATTCTTGACATCTTCAGCTATCCATCTTCATCAGCAACTTATCTTTTCAGCAACACAGCAACATCCAACTAAGTTGGCTTTGTAGTTTTTGGCAAACTACCAGCCATAAACGGATTTGATATTCCTTTACCAGTAGCCGTTTGCTCTGGGATAGTCAACTCTTTATTTCAAAATATGGTGAGTTGATTACCATACAGTTTTTGGTAAACTGTCAACCATCAACGGAATTGATTTGTCTTTACCAAATACCGTTTGCTTTTGGACTAGCCAATGCTTCATTGCCATAACATGGTGCATTGATAAACCATATAGTTTTAGCAAACTATCAGCTATCAACAGATTTGAGTAGTCTTTACCAAGACCTGTTTGATCCTGGACTAGCCAACTCTTAACCATGAAGCAAGGTGAGTTGAAAACCCTATAATTTTTTGGTAAATTGTCAACCATAAACGGATTTGAGAAGTCTTTACCACAAGCCGTTTGCTTATGGACTAGCCAGTTCTTATGCCCGTTAAGCATGGTGAACTGATGACCATTTGTTGTGTGGTTGTTAGCCAACTCTCAAACCCTTCTCAATTCCATTTCATCTTTACTCTTCATTAAGCTGTTGCTTAATGAACCTTATCAAATCTAATGCAGTAGTACTTTCTATCTCAACTTCTAATCCAAAATCAAGCATTCTTTGCAGCAAATCATTGAAGAGAGGATACCTTCTTTCAACCAACATATGGATGACTGTCCCATCTTCAAGCTCTAATATGTAAACTCCACAAGCTTTATATAATCTCCATTTGACAATCTCCTAATTTTGTTGATTGTTCCAGAAGTCACTTTGATCATTTTCTTCTGTTGAGGATTCCATTATTATCTTCAAATATCCCCAAAGAATCAACTCAATTCCTTCCAGTGTGACTTTTGAGTACTGCTTCATCACCAAGTCATACAAGTGAAATAAATCTTGCTTGTCAAAGATATGTAGTACCTCCAATAGATAGTTGAATGCCCTGAAGTTCCCATTGGCTCTGTAGATAACAAGATAGTCTCCATCTGGTGATGATACCTTGTTCAACCTAGCAATGACAGATTTTCTCTCCATTATTTCACTATCTATGGTACCTTCAAATGTAACAATCTTTAGACACTTTTTGTGTTCATCATCACTATCAACATCTGGTTGTGGTTTTTTCCTTTTCCTAGCAATCTTAATGGCAGATCCCCAATTTCCCTTTAAACAGTTAATTAAATGATACATTTGTGACTGTAATTTTTTACAAAGGTTACACCTTCTTAATAGATGAATATGAATTTGAAAAATGCCTATCTTTGATTAAAATTGATTCACCAGTGGTAATTAGACAAAGTAGTTAGTCTTTGGTAGGTACAGGCAGTCTAGAATCTAACAAGTAGTTAACATTAGAACTACCAGTATTAACTCTAGGCCTAACAGGATTAACATTTTTCCTACCAGTATTAACATTAGACTTGACAGAATTAACATTTACCCTACCAGTATTAACATTAGGCCTGACAGAATTAACATTTACCCTACCAGTATTAATATTAGGCCTAACAAAATTAATGTTTGTCCTACCAGTATTAATATTAGGCCTAACAGAATTAATGTTTGTCCTACCCAGAAATTAATATTAGCCTACAATAATTAATGAGTTTGGCTAGCCAGTCATTAAGCTGTACTGATCTAGGAACAAATTGATTAGCATGATTAACCCTGTTTGCATTAGTCCATACTGGTTTTGCCACCTCATTACCAGTATTAAAAACCCTTTGTTTCTTAAACTCAGCCTCTCTTGCCATTTTCTTTTCATAATAGTCACAATCTTTGATCAAATGACTTAGGCTGCCACAAACAAAAAATTTCTTTTTTGTGAAAGAGTAACCCTCCCCTAGTTCTCTTTCCATCATATCATTCCAATTCTTCCTGTTAACTTTAGGTGTTACTTGATCTTTGATTGGTTGCCTAGGAGTTTTTATGTGTAAGACACAACTAGGTTCAACTTCTTTTGATTTTGGAGCAGACACACCTTTTTCAGTTGTTGTTATAGGTAAAGACACATACACTTCTGAAGGAACACTTGAAATCTCAGATTCAAGATCAACATAATGTTCAAAAGAAGTTCCAATAGATCATGCACTGTCATTTGATTGACAGTTAGAATATTTACTGGATCTATCATCTGATACACTGGGTTCAGGCTCTTGGGGTCCCTTTTTACCATAAACATATAAAGACTCATCAATTTCTTCTTGTGGTATAGGAGTATAATCTCCACTTAAGGGATGTGGAACACCTTTAAAATCACTAGTCTTTGTAAATCTACTGTACAAAGGTTTTCCAACTAAATCCTCTTTTAAACAATTAAAGACAGAAAAATTCATTTCTTCCTCATAACTTAGAACCTCATTGTTTAATTGTATTTCATACCTTAAGCCAAGTTTATTATTTGAACTCATGCCAGAATTAATTAATCTCCAAAGATTCTTGGAAGAATCTTTCCATGAATCTAATGTTTTCTGCAATTGTTCCTTTTCTTTTAACATCTTTTATCATTCCTATTCACTATATCCTTTTAACATTTCATCATTTTCAAATGATTTCATTTGCCTGAAATGTAAGCTTTTCATTAGAGAAAGATGATGTATTTGAAAAGTAACAAGTTGAGCATCTAGTATTCTTAACATCTTGACTATAGGCAAGTATTTGTGCTTCGTTAACACTAACTGAATTCATTTGATCAATCCACACAGTGTTTTAAGCTTATTATATGAATCAATGTAAGTTTTAGAACACAAAGATACCTCACTACTAGAGCTGATAGCCATGAGTGCATGATTTAGTTCTC
Organism: Tanacetum coccineum; assembly: GCA_026074375.1. Classification (NCBI taxonomy): domain Eukaryota; kingdom Viridiplantae; phylum Streptophyta; class Magnoliopsida; order Asterales; family Asteraceae; genus Tanacetum; species Tanacetum coccineum. The sequence continues at coordinate 45,637 of BQNB010003265.1, forward strand.
TTCAACTTCAATATGTTCTCCCCAATTGACAATCCCATCATCTATTGCCAAGCCCTCCCAATCGTTTCTCTCCTTTCTTTCCAGCTCCTTGATCTTGAATAAAAGAGTCTCTTTTAACTGTTTTTTAAAACACTTTTCTCATCTTTCTTTGAATTTGCATTACCACCAAACCTAGTCCTTATGGCTTCCTAAATTTCTTTTGCATCATCCATTCCATGAAATCTTCTCAGATATTCCTTGGGAATAGCCATGAGTAAGATGGTTCTTGCCTTCCTTTCCTTTTCAACAACATGAATTTCTGCAGGAGATACTGGTGGAAGTATTCTAACAATTCCATCCTTTCCAGTTGAAATTCTCTTCTTTGAATTTCCATTCTGAATTAAAACCCTTCTAAACGATCAATGTCAATGACTCAAGTAATAGTCCCATCTCCATAGCCCAAATATCAATACTCCTCCTTCTTCAGAATAGGGAGTTTGAATATTTGAATAGCATGGTTTGTTTGAGAATCACTTTTGTTTTTTGTTAATGTGCAGCACCAGTGTCTGATGCAATCTTCATGTTTTTGATTTTTTATCATCCACTGTGATGTTGTGAGAACTCATCAATAGCAAGTTGAGACATTGTTAGTTTGTGATCATGTGATCTTCTTAATCAGAGTCCCTCTATTGGCATCTGAAACCACTTGTATGTCCTCGTGCCTTGGAACTATATAGCCTTTGAGTAAGACAATAGCTAACTGAATAAATCCAAAATCACGCTATTTTGAGAGACACAGAGCTATGATATTAAGTGTTAATGCGGAATCTTAACACAAGAATTAAGAAGAACAATAATACTAATTTGCTATTGATTTCTATTAAGCTTCAATGCTTCTATTACATATCTATCATCTAACTCTATACCCTGGACCTTCTTTTATACACCAAGAAGTCCATTAGAGTTTACAATATTTTCCTAACATATCTAGTCAACCATATTGAATACCATAATTAAGTATTCAATATGTTTCTAACTATGTGGTCAACATTAATCAAATGCATTTAAACTTTCCATAATCAATCATAACTCCCTCATCAACATTAATCCCTCAATTAAAATTCTCAACAACCAAAATAGTCTGTCACCATAAAGCTTCAATCATCATTAATGTCCTTTCAATCTACATTAATTTCTCATTAAAACTTCTCCTTTTACAATGGACAGTAACATTAATATTTAACAGTATTAAGAAGACTTTTAATTCCCAACATAAAATATCCTCACTTTATATATACATAAACTTAAATAATAAACTTTCAACAATTAAGATTATAAACTAAAGCCATAAATTAACAAACACTTATAATAAGCATGTTCTTGTGTTTTAGTATATTTGTATCATCATTTCATTATGTAAACATATAAATTTGAATTATATATATATATATATATATATATATATATATATATATATATATATATATATATATATATTCACTTATATTTTTTAAAGCCACAAAACAACTCTAGGTGGTGATTAACATAATAACAAGTATGTAAAATATGTAAATGAATAAATGTAAAGTTTAAGGTTCAAGTAAACCTTAGAGAAGTGTAGGAAGGTGAAAAACACAAGATCAAACCCTAAATTACTAACCCTAAATGGAAACCCTAATGAGAAAATCCTAGTTTCTTTCTTAATTAAAACCCTTGCAAAATAATACCCAAGCTTCCAAACCACCTTGCAACACCTTAGATATTATATCCAACAATACTTTTATACTTGAAAAATTAAAACTATGAAAACCCTAAGTCCCTAATATGAGCCGTGGGTTGAAGGCTGTTAGGAGGAGGGATTTGTTGCCCCTTTTTTTTGTTTACTGTGTAAATAAAAGAGTGAAAAGGCTTACACGGTGTTTCCTTTTATAGTCAATATATCTAGAAAACCTCTTAACCAAAACCATAGATTAGAAGTGGTAATGATACATTTATGTAAGGTGCTCCCCTCCTCCATAGGAGGAGGGATTTGTCCTTAGTGGGAAATATTAAGCATGTGCATTATTTGAAAGAAAAATTTAAATTTGGTTTGTGTTTACTTAATGTATATCTGGCCCTATGGAGTAATAGTTAGGGAAATGGTTTAATTTTTGTGTATTGGGTATAAAAGTGGGTATTTGTTTGAGTATAGATAGGTATTGGTGCTTCCGGGTTTGCCTAAATGTATTTTATTGCCAAATGTAAACGTTTTACGTAACCAATAAAAATAAAATATGAAAAGTTATAAATTATACTCGTAATAATTATATAACACTTGCTTGATGTAAAATTTTACTTGTATGATGTCCGTTTACGTTCAATGTTGATTTTTAGTTTACGCGATTTAACTAAACGATGAAAATTAAAAGCGAACCCGTAAAACCCTAAAAATAAATAATGGTAATAATTGAGTCATAAAATGACCTGAAATAACGGGATGTTATAGTCTTCCCCCATTAAAGGAGCCTTGTCCGCAAGGCTCAAGATGCAGCACTTGTCAACGGTGCGGTTTTTATGAAGAGATGCAAATACTTCTTCCAGAATTGATCTTCACGTTCTCATGTAAACGCAGGAACTCTCCTAGAGTTCCATCAAACTTTGATAATGGGAGTGTGGATTTTATTTAACCGCTTGACCTCACGATCCATAATCTCCACTGGTTCTTCCACGAAGTGAAGTTTATCATCAATGTGTATTTCATCCAACGAAATTGCCAATGGCTCATCAAATAAACATTTATTCAAGTTGGATACGTGAAACGTACTGTGAACCCTGCTTAGTTGTTGAGGAAGTTCGAGTCTGTAAGCAACGGTTCCCACTTTATCTAACACCTTGAAAGGTCCGATATACCTCGTATTTAACTTCCCTCGTTTTCCAAAATAGATAACACCTTTCCAATGTGATACCTTCAACATGACTCGGTCACCAACCTGAAATTCTAAAGGCTTATGCCTTACATCAGCGTAACTCTTCTGGCGATCATGAGTGGCTTGAATTCTTTGCTTGATTTGAACAATCTTTTCGGTTGTCTCGTGAATAAGTTCTGGACCTGTGAGCTGAGCGTCTCTAACCTCGGCCCAACAAACAGGTGATCGACAATTCTGACCATAAAGTGCCTCGAATGGGGCATCTTTAATGCTAGCGTGATAACTTATATTATACCGAAAAGTCGATCATGGTAGTATGTCTTCTAACCATTCCCAAAGTTTATCACGCAAGCGCATAACATATCTTATAGTGTCTGAATGGTTCTTTCGCTTTGTCCATCGGTTTGCGGATGGTAAGCCGTACTCATATCCAAACGAGTACCCAAAGCCTTTCGATATGCCCTCTAAAAATTTAACGTAAACCTACCATCACGGTCGCAAATGACCGAGACTGGTATTCTATGTATCTGACCACTTCTTTCAAGTACAATCTTGCTAATTTGTCCATGGAGTAATTTTCCTTAACAGTCCGGTAGAAACAAAACAAAAAAAAAGTGTCCAAACTTGGAGTAAATTCACAACTAAAATTACACAATGGTATCATGATCATTCGACGTCCTTGGGAGCTTGGTGACAAAATCCATGGTGATATTGTCCCACTTCCATTGAGGAATCTCAGGTTGCACCAAAAACTCACATGGCTTTTTGTGTTCAGCTTTGACCTTCAAATACGTCAAACACTTGCTGACATAGGTGGCAATGTCGGCTTTCATGTTGGGTCACCAATATAATTGCTTCATGTCTTGGTACATTTTGTCAAAACTCGGATGAACAAAATATTTTGACTTGTGGGACTCATGCATAATCAAAGTCCTTAGTTCACCATAGCACAGCAACCAACTTCTGTTTCTCAAACACAACGTTCTGTCAGCACGTGGTTCTAACCTTTCCTGTTTAGGATTATCTCACTTCCCTTCCTTAAGCATACCTCCCACATCTTCAGCCATGAGGTTTTTGGGTTTCCTTGCCTCAATCTAAGCTTCCAAGATTTGCTTGGGAAAATCTAAACTAATAGTCATAACTAAGGCTCGAACCCGTAATGGCTTAATTCGTTCCTTTCTGCTTAAAGCGTCAGCCACAACATTTGCTTTCCCCGGGTGATAACGAATTTCACAATCGTAATCACTAAGCAATTCTACCAACGACGTTATCTCATGTTCAATTCATTATGATCAAGGATGTGTTGCAGACTTTTGTGATCAGTGAATATGATACACTTCATTCCATACAGATAGTGCCTCGAGATCTTTATAGCGAACACTACTGCTCCTAATTCCAGATCATGAATCGTGTAATTCTTCTCCTGGATCTTTAATTGATGTGATGCATAAGCAATCACTTTCTCATTCTACATTAGCACAACACCTAATCCCTTATGCGAAGCATCGCAATAAACAATAAAGTTCTCGGCTCCTTCAGGTAAAGCCAAGATAGGTGCGCTACACAGTTTCTCCTTCATAAACTTGGAAATTCTCCATTTGTCGACCCCAAATAAACTTGACCCTTAATTTTTTGGGGTTAGCTTGGTCATTGATTATGTCGATCTACAAAAAGTCCTCGTGAACCTTAGATAGTAACCGACAAGACCTAAAAATTAACGGATCTCCGTTGGCGACTTAAGAGATGCCTAATATTTAATTGACTCAATCTTGGCGGGATCCACGTGAATACCCTGACTGTCAATCACATAACCAAGGAACTGTACTTTTGGAATCCAAAATTCGCACTTAGAGAATTTGGCATACAACTCCTCCTTTTTAAGCAACTCCAAAATTAACTTGAGATTGCTCTCTGCTCGTTGTGCTTACTCTTTTTGAGAGTAGATCAGGATGTCTCATAGATAGACAATCACGAATTTATCCAAGTATGGTTTGCATACCCAATTCATTAGATCCATAAATACAGCAGGTGCATTCGTCAAACCAAGCGGCATAACTTGAAATTCATAATGGCCATAACGAGTCCTGAAAGCGGTCTTCGAGATATCTTCTTCATGAACCCTCAATTGGTGATAACCCAATCTCAGGTCGATCTTCGAGTAGACACTCGACCCTTAAAGTTGATCGAACAAATCATCAATCCTTGGTAGTGGATAACGGTTCTTCACCGTTAGCTTATTCAATTCCCGGTAATCAATGCACATCCGAAATGATCCATCCTTCTTATTGACAAATAAGACTGGAGCTCCCCAAGGTAAGGAACTAGGTCTGATAAAGCCTTTTTCAAAAAGCTCCTTTAGTTGATAGGATAATTCTTTCATCTTGGATGAAGCCAATCCATAAGGCACCCGTGCTACAGGTGCAATACTAGGTATCAAATCGAATTCGAATTCACATTGTCCAGGCGGTGAATTACCCGACAAGTCCTCAGGATATACTTCAGAAAAGTCTCAAACAATTGGTATGTCTTCGAGTCGCTTCTCCTCCGACTTGTCTTTGGCCTTCTTGGTGGTAACATGTGCTAAAAATACATGGCATCCCTTTAGCAAATAATTATGTGTTTTGGTGCACGAGATGATGTTCAATCGAGACTCGTGTCCGTTGTTGCTCCTATCACCACGAACAATCGATATTTCATTTCCAAAGGGGATACGAACGATCTTCTCGTCACAAACAATTACGGCATGATATTTTGAGATAACCATCATACCAATTATGACGTCAAAACTACCCATCTCTACGGGTATTAAGTCGATGTTGAATTGATGATTCAGTAAATTCAAAGTGCAAACTGGTATTAGTGTATTAACCCAAATTATTCTACCGATAGCTAATTCAACTTCAATACCATAGTCTAGGGTTGTTGGAATGATATCAATCAAAGAACTAAATGCAGTAGACATGAAACTCCTATCGGCACCAGTATCAAATAAAATCAAAGCATAACAATTGTTTAGGAGGAACGTACCTGTAACGATATTGGTGTTCGGGTTTTTCCCAGCATTGCCCATAGCATAAGCTATTGCCACAGCATTACCATTTCTAGCATGATTTCCTTGATTTATCCACACTCAAAGCAAGTGAGAACTCTTTGATTTGCCCCTTGGGCTCTCTGGTTGTTGTTGGCAGGAGCAGGCTGGCTTTTACAGTCTTGGGCCAAATGGACAGTCCTCTGGCAGTTGATGCACTTGGGAGCACATTGTCCATCATGGTGATAGTTGCATTTAAGACACAAATGTTTAGATCCTCCGTATGGTTTCTGATGTGTTTCAAAAGCTTTAAATTTATAAGACTGAAAATACCAGACAATTATATGGAAACACACGGGTAAAAGTATAACCCACATATGCAGTATAATCTTTTTAGGTAAGACTAGGTCGTTCCCACAGGTATTAGCGTATTGTTCGAATAAACAGAAAGGAAAATAACTTAACAATTTTGAAAATAACTTTAGTTTTATCAATGATAATAAAGATGACTACTCGGATAGTTGAGAATAATTTATAAGTGTTGGAAATGATTTGACCTCTAGGATGGGACTTTAATTTATAAAAATGATTTCTCATTAGAAAACGTTTTTACTAACTAACTTGATTAACTTAAGACTTATATTTAGTTAACTAGACCAAATGTGTCACTCAAATAATCTAGTTATTATTATATCAAAGTTTATTTTATTTATCAATTTACGAAAGTGGATTTCTCAGCACAGATGTTAAAGACCATAGACAAATCTTTAAAACCATATAGATCATAACAGGTCTTTCGACGATATGATTATATAATCTAAGTTGATGAGCAAAAATAGATAAGATAAGATATAACAGGGTTGCAACATAAGCTTAAGATTAAAGCGATCAAGATCATATTAAACACTTATTCATTATCGTAACTTCACCGAGTAGTGATGAGAGATTTAGCCTCTCATGGCTAAGGATTTCATAACAAAATCACACTTTACATAAACTTCCATTATTTCAAAACTAGGTAAGAAAACTTCTTCGTTCTTGATCGCTAGATCTTTTTCTTCAAAGGAAAAGGTATTTCTTGGTGTTTTGGTGAAAGGAGGGAAAGTATGTGTGTGTAAAATGGGATAGAATGTGAGGAATGATTGTGAGGAGGGATGTCTTAAGGATGAAAATTCTTCCTCAATTTATAGGCAAGATTGGGTGCAAAGTGCGGCGCACTTAGGAAAAAGTGCGGCGAACTTTGGGAGTTAATGCGATAGCATTTAATGACTTTTATTGGAAGTGCGACGCACTTACAAATAAGTGCAGCGGATGAGAAGAGATTAATGTAGGTGCATTTAATTGGCTTTAATTCTTTAAACTTTGGGAAAATATGCGGCGGTTTTAGGTTTCAGAGGAAAGTGCGGCGCATAATGTAGTAAGTGCGGCGGACTTCTTGAACTTTGGCATAGAATGATTGTTCTTTCATGTATTAGTCTCCCAAAGTGTATTATATTCCATTGAGCTCGGGTCTCTAGATTCTTCAAGTGAACCTACAAGCAATTCAAGCTTAATTAAGTACCAAAAGTTCACGAGAAATGATAGAATAAACATAAAATAACAGCATAGAAACATTTATAATTTGAGCGTTATCAAATCCCTCCACATTTAGCTTATTGCTTGCCCTCAAGCAATGGAAGCGAAAAATAAAATCATTTGTCATGACGTGGAGAAAATTTGGATTTTAAGAGAGTTTGCATATTAGATAACTTTTCAAGCATAGACATACAAATCCATATTCATCCATAAGCTTTATTGATAACTGTTTCATTACAGGTTCATATAAAGATGGAGATGGAGATACCTCGTTCCAGCAAAGTCAAGTTCCTAATCGCATGCTCATACTTGTTCGACGAATATAAAGATATGATGAAAGCTCAAATATATGTTATTCAAGTCTTTCGCTACTCTGATACTCAAAAGCTCTTCCTTGAAGTCATTATGTGTTCAAGATGAAGCAATCCAAGATAATCAAATAGCTTTCAAGATAAAGAAAGGTATGAGCATGTCGGTCTAGAAGTCACAAGATCACAAAAAGGCAAAAGATCACAAGATGATGATAAGAGATTAGATTTGGCTGATGATCTCAAAGAAGCTCAAGATCACACGCAAGATAAGATAAAGGAACAAGCTCAAGGATAAAGTTAAAAGATCACCACATATATCACAAGATAAAGACAAAGTTCAAGACTACTAACAAGATTGACGACATTCATAGAATGCTAAGGTTAAGATATTTGTAATCTGGAGTGACCTCCCTTAGGAGGAGATTGTTAGGAATCCAGAAAAGGATCGGTCACTCCATGTATTTCATGTTTCTAGCTCGTAGTCCAAGTTGTATTAAGAAGTAATCTAACCGGTCCAAAATATAGAAAGCTTATGGCAAGCCCATGGAAATCCTGGTTTATCCTTTGTATAAAAGCCCTCTCCGCACATGGAGAGGGTGTTCGTTAGTTCATTTTTACACATAGTTTATATGTGTTTTCTATGTTCTCTCTATCTATTCTCTCTCTAGCTTTCTCTCTCTAAGATATTGTTTGTGTGAAGTATTATAGAAACCTACATAGCCTCTCATAGCTACGAAGTTCATAACAAAATAAAATGAAGAAACAAGAAACATACTATGCCCGGGTAAGAATACGGATCAAACTTTACCCGTTACAAGTATCGAATCTTACTACAACCTTTTTCACTAAATACTATGATGGTGTTCTTCGTTCTTCGATCTTCTACTCAAGATGTTTGAGAGAGATTTGTGTGTTAAAAGCTTTGGATGAGAGAATGAATGTGTAAGAGATATAATGTGTGGGATATCTCTCATGGCTTGAAAATTCGTCTCTATTTATAGGCTGAAAAGGGGTCAAAGTGCGGCGTACAATCTAAAATGTGCAGCGTACTTCGTCTATGTCAGTACAAAAATCATTAATGCTACAAGGAAGTGTGGCATACTTTCGTATAAAATCGGCGTACTTGATGAGTTTATGCAGTCTTCCTTTAATTCTCTTTAATTCACTTAATCTTGATAGGAAGTGCGGCGTAGATACAGAAATGTGCGGCGTACTTCTTGGCATTTTTAGCTTTAGTCATTTTTTTTATTCGAACTTGCTTTCCAATGAGTAGAAACACTTGTACTTTGATCGTTTTAAGCTCAGAATGTCTTCAAGTGAACCTGCACATATTTCATGCTATTAAGTATCAAAAGTTCACGAAAATGATAATATATATACAAATAACGCCACCGAAAACATGTATAATTTAGGCGTTATGAGTTTGTTGGAAGAGCTTGATCTTATGAGAGTTCCTCGGTCGCTTATGAGAGCTTTGGGCATAACGAAACGGCATAAGAGTTTTTTCAGGAAGGAAATAACAACTTTGGCATCGTTTGTTGGAAGAGCTTGAGCTTTGGCCTATTTGGATACATAATCGACAGCGACTAAAATGTATTCGAATTTATATGATATCAAAAATGGTCCCATAAAGTCGATACCCCATATGTTAAAAATTTTGCACACTTGAATGCTATTTAAGGGCATTTCATTACGTTTGGATACATTCCCTGTTTTTTAAAATGCCTCGCAAAGGCGAACTAGAGTATGAGCTTCTTTGATAATTGTTGGCTAGTAAATGCCCGAGTCCAAGACTTTTTTAGCTGTGGTGTTTGGTCCCTAATGTCCACCGGTTGGTTCGTGGTGACATTGATCAAGAATGGTACGAGTTTCTGGTCCTGAGACACAGAGTCTGATCATACCGTCTGAACATACTTTGAAAAGGTAAGGATCTTTCCAAAAGTAGTTTTTGAGGTCAGAGAAGAATTTGTTCTTTTGCTGGTACGTTATCCCTTCAGAGATAATATCACCCACCAAATAGTTTGCAAAGTCTGCGAACCATGGTGTGTCATTCGTGGTTATTTCCATAAGAGTTTCTCTAGGAAAGTTATCGTCGACATCACTGTCATCACTTGTCTCATAATTATCAATCCCAGATAAGTGGTCGACAACATTTTCTATACCTTTTTTATCTTTTATTTCAATATCAATTTCTTGCAATAGCAGAATCTAACGTATAAGACGTGGCTTAGCATCTTGATTTTTGAATAGGTGTTTTAAAGTTGAGTGATCAATGTAGACAATCGTTTTGGATAATATCATATAGGGTAGAAATTTGTCAAATGTAAAGACTACAAGCATCGGTTCTTTTTCAGTATCCGTATATTTTTCTTGAGCTGCATTAAGGGTTTTGCTTGCAAAATAGATGGGGTGAAAGTGTTTACCATCTTTTTGACCTAAGACTGCTCCAATTGCGAAATCACTTGCATTATACATAAGCTTAAATGGCAGGTTCCAATTTGGGCTCACGATCATAGGAGTACATGTGAGTTTTTTTTAATGAATTGAATGCTTTGTGACATTCATCATTGAATTCGAATGGAGTATCTTTTTCAAGCAACTTAGTTAGAGGACGAGTAATTTTTGAGAAGTCTTTAATGAAACATCGGTAGAAACCAGCATGTCCTAGAAAACTTCTAATGCCTTTGACATTAGTAGGTGGTGGAAGCTTAGAGATTACGTCGATCTTTGCTTTGTCAACTTCAAGGCCTGCACCGGACACTTTGTGTCCAAGCACAATTCCTTCTTTAACCATAAATTGACATTTTTCCCAATTAAGGACAAGATTTGTATCTTTGCAATGTTGAAGTATTTTATTGATGTTTTTTATACAGTTATCGAAAGAGTTTCCAAAGACTGGAAAATCATCCATGAATACTTCCATGGATTCTTCCATAGATTCTTCGATCATGTCATGAAAGATAGCTAACATGCACCTTTGAAAAGTAGATGGAGCATTACATAAACCGTAATGCATTTGCCTGTAAGCGTATGTTCCGAAAGGGCATGTGAAGGTTGTTTTTCTTGGTCCATAGGATCGATGGGTTTTGAAAATATCCAGAAATACCGTTGAAGAAATAGAAGTATTTATTTCCTGCGAGTTTTTCTAACATTTGATCCATGAATGGCAAAGGAAAGTAGTCTTTTGCGGTTGCTTCATTGAGTTTATGATAATTGATGCATACTCGCCAACCCGTAATGGTTCTTGTTGGTACAAGTTCATCTTTTTCATTTGTGACTACTGTAATACCACCTTTCTTGGGTACACAGTGGATGAGTCTTACCCAAGGGCTATCAGCTATTGGATAAATGATACCAGTGTCGAGAAGTTTAACAATTTATTTTTAACAACTTCTTGCATGTTTAGGTTTAATCGTCTTTGTTTTTAAGTAAGTGGCTTTTTTCATCTAGGAGTTGAATTTTATGTTTACAAAAAATGGACAGATTCTAGGAATTTTTGTTGTTTTCCAAACAACGAATTGCTTGTGTCTTTTTAAAACAGAGATGAACTTATTTTTATTTTGCTCAGAAAGCCGCGATGATATGACCACTGGAAGAAAAGAAGGTTCTTACAAAAATACATATTCCAAGTTATCAGGATAAGGTTTTAATTCAAGATCTGAAGGCGGTTCTTCAAAAGACGTCTTGATTTTATAATTGGTGTTAAAGGTGATCTTTTTGAATGGTGGTTCTTCGGTTTCGAAGTCAGATTCAGAGTTTTCATCGGCTGTCATTGCCATGAATTCATCAAATTCAGCAAAGAGTTTTTCTTTGAGAATAGTTCCCTCGATGGAATGAAGGATTTTACTCCCTTCATCGAGAAGAGCATCAAAATATTTTCTAATATTTCATCGATAACGTCGATACTGAAGCATGTGTCATCGTTTGAATAGGAGTGTTTCATCGCAGAATTGATGTGAAAGGTCATTCGTTCAGTACCAACTCCAAGATTGAGTTGTTTATGTTTAACTTGAAATACTACATCGACGGTATGGAGGAAAGGTCTCCCTAAGATTAAAGGAAATTTACTGTCTTCTTCCATTTTGAGAATAACAAAATCTACCAAAAGAGTGAATTAACCTACTTCAACGATCATATTTTTAGCTATTCCAATAGGGTGTTGGAATGATCTGTCGGCTAATCTTACGCTCATTTTAGTAGGTTTGAGAGTTTTGAGAGATAATTTGGCATATAGAGAATTTGGAATGAGATTAATGCTAGCACCAAGGTCGGCTAAAGCATTGCATGAGAAAGCTTTACTAAAGTTTGGTGGAACTTTGTTTTGAATCATAGCAGAACTTTCATCGCAAAGGAAAGCGGATGAGATTTGTTCGAGTTTGTGCTTATTGCTTACAAGTTCCTTGAGAAACTTTCCACAGTTCGGCATTCCTGCTAGAACATCGACAAGAGGTACATTGATTCGAACAGCTCGAATCATGTCGATGGATTTACCATATTGAGCTTCCATTTTTTCTTTTCTAAGGTGTTGAGGATATGGAATTTTTAGTTTATATGGTTTAGGTATCAGAGTTTCTTTGACAAGTTTTGGAGTTTAATTTAGGTTGAGGTGTAGATTCCTCATCTTCATCCTTACTAACGAAGTTGATAGGAGTTTTAGACTCATTTTTTTGGTCATTTGGGTTAATAGGTAGGTCTACAACATTTACATGCTTGTTTTGAGCTTGCGGTGGTTGATAAGGTTTGGATGAGCTACCTTTTGGGTTTGGTTGAGTGTTACTAGGAAGAGATCCAAAAGGTCGACCAGATTGCTTGTCAGCTAATCTATCAAATTTAGCTTCGAGGTTTTAGATCGAGGCTTGATATTTTTGGTTGTTGTTTCGAGTTTGGTTTTTAGATCCATAAAAGTATCTTTGACAAAAGATTTGGTCGAGTGTTAAGATTTTATGAAATCGCTTAATTGTTTTTGAAGGCCGGGTTTATCATCAGAGTTAGATCGATAGTTGTCTCGATTGTAATGGTTTCTTCCGCTTGAACGCCAGTTATCGCGATTTAAGTCACGATCATGGTAATAATTGTAAAAACGTGTACGACGAAAGGTTTGCATGAATTTGGCTTCTTCTTCCGGAGACATAGGTGTGTCATCATCGTTGTGATCGAGGATTGGTTGTTTTGAACGAGATTGGAATTCTTGTACAAGCAATCCATTTATCATGAGTCAAGGCATCCATTCCGAGCTGTAATTTTATCAATAACAGAATTCTGCTACCTTCATCGGTGAAAAAGCAACATTTTAATTTTAGAGAAGAATTTGGTTTTTGTTTTATAGCCATCAAGCTTGAGATAAGACTTTGTCTTCGAGGGAGTTGATATTTGTTTCGGTAGAGGAAAATACCACCACAGCGACATTTAGAACTTCTTGAGTATTTCGTTGGGCCGTGATAAAGGTTTAATGAATATAGAGCCTTTTGGAATAGGTAGTGTACGTGGCAATCTCTGAACATTACTTTCATACGGAGCCCAAGCTTAGTTTAAGTTTCATTTTCATAGTTAAAAAAGGCTCGGATACCTCCGATGAATTCGATCGCAAAGAGCTGGGGGGGGGGGGAAGTCGGCTTACAAAGGCAATGCAAAGTTCATCCCAAGTTTTGATGGTTCCTTCGTTGAGTTCATCCAACCAGGTTTTTGATTCACCCGTGAGTGATAGGGGAAACATCATTAGGCGGACGGCTTCATTTTCGGTGTCTATATATTTAAACATATCACATATTTTGAGGAATTCGTGAATGTGTTCGTGCGGATCGGTTTTAATTCTGCCATAAAACTGGTTTCCTTTGACGAGAGTCAAGTGGTTACCTTTAATAGCAAATTCGTTTGCGGTTTCAGGAATGGTAATTGTAGAACCGAGAGTCAGAAGCCGACAACAAAGTCAGCAGCCCCAAATAGGTTCAATCATCCATTGGAATTTATTTTACAAGGATACAAGAAAGTGACGGAAAGAATTGATATCAAGAATTGAGTGTATACAACTTATTGGTTGTTCAGTGGTCGTTCTTTTTCGAATGGAACTCTCCTGTTTCGTCGACGAAGTCTTCGATTCAGGTTCAGGGAGTGGTTCAACGAGTTCAGAGCTGGAAGCACGTGTATGCATCCAAGGGAGAATTTGTTTTGGTTCAGTTTGCCAGAAAACTTTACGGCGATTTTTTTAAAAAGAAAATGGTTAAAATTATTTTAAAAAATTGATTACAGAACAGCTTTAAAATCCCCACCAGCGGCACCAAAAACTTTTGACGTGTTCAAAAAGCTTTAAATTTATAAGACTGAAATTATCGATTTATTAAATGGAAACACATCGGGTAAAAGTATAACCCACGTATGTAGTATAACATTTTAGGTAAGACCAGGTCGTCCACAGGGATTTTATTTGTGTTTAAATAATCGTAGTTAAAATAAACTTTATTTTAAGATAAATGGTGCTGGATTAAATAATGAGAAAGATGACACTGACTCGATAGCTTTTAATAAAACCTAAGCAATGGTGATAATTACGATATCAGATTTAGGACTTTAACTTATAAAAAGGGTTTCTTGTCAGAAAACATTTTCACAAATTAACTTATTTAACTTAAGACTTATATCTAGTTAACTTGATCAAATGTGTTACTCAAATAATCTGGTTACTATTATATCAAATCCATTTTGTTTATCAAATAATGTAAGCGGATTTCTCCTTTCAAACGATAAAGACCGTAGACAAATCTTTAAAACTATATAGTTCACAACGGGTCTTTCGACCTATACCGTTATGAGTATACAATCAAAGTTGATAATCAAAATTGATAAGATAAGACACAAAATTATTTCAACATAAGCTTAAGATTAAAAAGATCGCAATTATACCAAATGCTTAATTATTATATTAACATCACCTAGTAGTCATGAGAGATTTAGCCTCTCATGGCTACGAAGTTCATAACAAAATAAAATGAAGAAACAAGAAACATATTATGACCGGGTAAGAATATGGATCAAACTCTACCCGTTACAAGTATCGAATCTTACTACAACCTTTATTCACTAAATACTATGATGGTGTTCTTCGTTCTTCGATCTTCTACTTAAGATGTTTGAGAGAGATTTGTGTGTTAAAAGCTTTGGATGAGAGAATGAATGTGTGAGAGATATAATGTGTGGGATATCTCTCATGGTTTAAAAATTCGTCTCTATTTATAGGCTGAAAAGGGGTCAAAGTGCGGTGCACATTCTAAAATGTGCGGCGTACTTCGCCTACTGCAAGGAAGTGCGGCGTACTTTTGTATAAAACTGGCGTACTTGGTGAGTTAATGAAGTCTTCATTTAATTCTCTTTAATTCTCTTAATCTTGATTGGAAGTGCGGCGTACATACAGAAATGTACGGCGTACTTCTTGGCATTTTCAGCTTTAGTCCTTTCTTTTCTTCAAACTTGCTTTCCAATGAGTAGAAACACTTGTTGTTGATCCCAGTTAACTTCTAATGATCGAATTCCTTAAGCTTGTTTAAGGTTTAGTTATGCTAGATAAATCTAACACAACTTAGTTTAAGAAACTTTGTTTGATAATACTAAAGATTATGCAGAATCTAATCTTTAATATAAGAAGAATTCTTCAGTAACACAAAACAATATAATTTCAACAATAAAAGCTCTAATATTATTATTACAAATAATACGAATACTCTCCTAGTATTAGGGTTACAAAACCTTGAAGCTATGAATTATACGACTAAGATACATAAAACTCTATGCCCTAGGACCTCCTTTTATACACCAAGGAGTCCTAGTCGATTTACAATATATTACTAAAACTTAGATTATTCTCAAAGATCTATTCTATAAATAACAATCCTTATCTCATAAGTAATCTTGATCTTCAAGCAATCTTTATCTTTCAGCAGTTGTAATCTTTCAGCAGTTGTAACTTTGTACCAGCAACATTAACTCTTAACAAGCAGTAGTAACTTATACACCAACAGCATTAACTGTGTACAAGCAGTAGTAACTACTTAGAATATTTTCTTCAATCTTCACCAGCATTACTAACTTTACTCTAGCAGTACTAACATATACTAGCTGTAGTAACTAGCAGTACTAATATACACTAGCTGTACTAAGTTACACTAGCATTAGTAACTAGCAGTACTAACTACTTAGCATATTTTTTCATTAAGATTACTAAACAACACTAAGTTTTACTTAGCAGCAGTAACACAAACTTTAGCAGCAGTAACTTCAAGATCATCATGAAGTCTTTTAATCCTAACAATCCCCCCTAAACTTGATATTCTTCTTTAAAATCTCAAGTTTCTTCATTGAAAGCTTCATTAATCACTAGGAAGATGCTTCCAAACACTTTATTGATTCTTGAGTTGTTTTATGAGAAGTTTAAGAAGCAGATATACCATTTCACTGAAATGATCACATTGAAGCTTCTTGTTTAACATATCAGTAATTGTAGCAGGTGTAAGGGGATATCTCTTTTGTACCAGTATATGAATGTGCATATGTTGCATCCTTAAAGAATGAACTCCATGTGAGTCATATATTTTCCAATCCAACACTCTGTAATCCTATTGATTCCTCCATACTTGATCTTTAACATGTGGATCAAACATTGTCTTTAGATCACCCCATAGCACTCTCTCATAGCCCTCCTCTAGCCTTGTTGACCCATGCTTAGCTTTTACCAATTTCCACAGGGTTTCCAAATCTCCACTGTCAAAGCTTTTGAGCATATGACTAAAGACTAAGTACATCTTTGAACTTCCATCAGCCCTGATTATCTGGTAATAGGTTTTCTTCCCTTCTTTATGATTCTTGTAGTCAACAATGCTTGGAGGCTTAGTTGCCAAAGGAATAACATCAATTCCTACTTCCTCTTTATCATGAACAACTTCTATTAGTCTTTGAAGCTTTGATGTTTCTTTATCCTCATCTACCTTTGGCTTCTTAATACTTTCTTGTTCTAGCTCAGTGCTTGCTCTCTTTGAACTGCTCTCTTATGCTATCTCTGCTTCAGCTCTTACTTCACTACCTTCCACCAATTCTGTATCTATATCTATAAATGTATTTACCCTTTTCATAGATTTGTCAAATAACTTCTGAATATCATCAAAGCTTTTGTTCTTCAACTGTTATAGCTGGGTATCCACCATGAGTTTTTTAGATAAGTAGACTTGTTATTTCCTCTTTTGAGCTTTAGTTGGTGGTTTGTTCCTCTTTTCTTTTGCTCTTATTGCTGTAAAGTGTTTCTTTCTTGCTTTTAAGAGTTGTACAAACAACTTGGACTTCTATTCAATACTTAACTTCTCTTGTTCTTCTGCTTGCATTTGTTGAGCCATTTGATAATCAACATCTATCATTGCTTGCATATTATCCCATGAAACAATGTTGGCTTCTTCAATTTGTTGAGCTTTTTCTCTGGTAAGCCTTTATTCTTCTTCTTTAGCTTGTAGCTTGAAGGCAAGTTCTTCATCAAGCATCTATTAATATTTCTTTGATAATTTCTTCACATGTTCTGGTTTAACCATTTTGCCTTTACCTTTATCCTGAACATTGAGTTGTGATGGTTGTTGTGAAGAAACTATTGGTGTAGGTGCTTGCTCCTATTCATGAATAACAAGCCCTTTTGCTCTGGGTCTTGTGCTCATAACTGTAATTGTTATAGCAGCAGTTGTTGTTGGTAGTTTAGCACTTTTCAGTTCAGCAAGTGCTTTAGCCAAAGTAATCTCATCATTAGTTATAACAGTTGTTGTAGTTGTAGGAGCACTAACTGGAATTGTACTAGCAGCTTTAACAACAACTTTACTTTCAACAACTACCTCATCACCAACTAAGTCATGTACTCCAAACATATCTGTATCAGCATCAAAATGAGTACTAACTAAGTTAATTCCTACATCAGCATCAATATCAGCTATCCTCCCCTGTTTGGATGCATACTCATCACCCAAACCTTCTTTATCAGAGGATTTCACTCTTCTAGATAAACAAACCTTGTATAATCTTTTAAGCCCATGAGTTCTTGACCCTCCTTACTTCTCTAGTCTCTTGACCCTTCTTTTCAAACTTGTAATCTCCTAAGCTTGAGAGGTCTTAGTTTTCTCCAGATCAATAACTCTATTTTGTAAATTGGTACATAATTTCATTAGTTCCTTTAGTTTCAGACTATCCTCATCACTTCAAGGTGTGTTAACTCCTGCGAGTAGTGAATCATTCGAAGTTTTAGATACATTCTTAAACCCAGTTTGAGCAATAGTATCCCTTATGGTTTCTTGGCGCCTAGGACCACTACCTGAACTAGTTCCTAAGGAACTTGGTTCATTAAGTGTTGCCTTGGATTGGGTCTTATTGATGTTACCCCTATCCTGCTCTCATCTATGCTGAGCAAGTAAGTCGGCAACCCTTATCCAAACTGTCATCAATCTCGCTCATAAGATAGCCTCATCAGCCCCACATGTTCTGTAAGACCACTAAGCCTGAGGTACCTCCGTGTCCTTTCTACTTTGGCTTTCCTAGGATTTTGCTTTCCTTTGAGGTTGAGATGTTTGATGTTGGAATAATGTTGGGTGTGTGATTTGGGATCATTATGATTTGCTGAACCTTCACACCATTTTCTTCTTGATCTTGTACCATCATTGTTTGAAATAAGGGTGTTTCCCTTCCAGAAAAACCTTTCCCAACCCTTCTCATGTTTCCAAAAATCTTCTTAGTGTGAGAGGGTGTAACATAAATCCTTTACGATTTGACATTCTTCTAGTTGTTCTACAAAACACTTGTACAAATCTTTGATACATCAAGAATTTATAGACACATTCTCTAAGTTCTTCACCATACTTTCAAAAATGTATTTTGAAAAGTTGAACTTCTGGTTTGTAGCTAAACAGATAATTGCAGAATCCATAGTGCTACTAAATTCATTCCATGAGCACTTAGGAATTGCAAAATGGTATTAATAAGGAATTTCCATTGAGGAGAAAAGAATGCCTTATAGAATTAAGCTTTTTATAAAAGCTTTTCAACTCCCATCCTTTAACGCTCTTCAAAATGGTATCAATTGCAAAGCAATCCGTACCTTCCTCATCATTCAGTTGAAGGTCACATCTAACAGATGCTTTAGTAACGATTATCTTCTTTTCATCCACTAGGGCTTGTAACTGTACTTCCCCATTGACATTTTTTACCTTGACAGTAGCCTAGAATTGTTCAATGCATGAATTATAGATAGTGGGATTGATTGTTAGTGCATATCTTATAGGGTTTTCATTCAGAAAATCCACTATCTGCTTAAACCCTTCACTTTCAGCGGGTTTAGGACAAAACGCTGACCGAAATTATGAGTATCAGACAAACTTGTAGGGTCATCATTGTGATTGGTATTTATGATGATAAACGGAGAAATTGAGTAAGGGAGTTTGTGATTAAGAAGAGTTATATGATTAAATGAAATCGATTAAATACTAATGAAACCCTTATATCGACATTAGTTTAGAAAATACAACATATCGTTCACGGCAGCAAATGTAAGTATCCTAATCAACATTAACTTTCAATAGTAGTATTAAGTTATGCCTAGTACCATTAACTTTGAGTTACCAGCATTAACTCTAATTCTAGTCCAAACACTCTTTGTTTTTAATATATTCAACTCTCTTTTTGGTTTTCAACTCCCAACTTCTCTTAATTCTTTTTCTCACCAAATCACTATGTCTGTTTTTTTATTTCACATAACTCTCTTTCTGTTTTTCAACTCACAAATTCTCTTAATTATTTTACTCACTAAATCACTCTTTTTGTTTTTACACATCTCTCTTTCTGTTTTTATTCTCACCAACTCTCTCAATTCTTTTTCTCATAATTTTCACAATGTTAATTATACCAGCAGTATTAAGTATAACTAACAGCATTAACTTAGCAATATTAAGTATAACTAAGCATCACTAAATTATACTAAACATCAGAAAACTTTAATGACATGAATAACAATACTAATTCATACAAGAACTCTACAAAAACTAAAGTGATAAAATATTTAAGGATTTATAGCATTCCAATACTACATATCAAATATTAAACTACTTACATCAAAAGCTTTTTGTTGAACTAAATCTACAACATTTCTTGTCATATGATTTTACCATATGAATCAAGCTTCTTTTCATTACAATCCCTAAGAAAGTGATGTCTAATCTCTATATGCTTTATTTTTGAATGAAAAACAAGTGATTTTTTAATTAATGCAAATATGGAACTGTTTATTATCAATAAAATTTTTGTATGCAAGAAAATATACAATCAAGTCAATTGATTCTGAATCCAAAGCACTTCCACAACAACTTTAAGCAACCACATATTTCTGCTTATTGTATTTGGAATTTGCATCCACATATCTGTTCTTGCATTTGCATGATATTAATCTACTCCAAGGAATTGACAACCTCCTGGTGTAGCCTCCTAACCATGCGTGCTCCAGCATAAACACTATTAGTGTATGCTACAAATTAAAGGAGAACCTTTGATATCAAAACCCCAATTTTGGTTGACTTTTAAGTACCCTAAAAGATCCTTTTTACAGCAAGAAGATGTAAAACCTAGGGTTGATTGGTATGTGGCACATGTACACATTGCAAACATAAATATCCGGTCTTGTAGAAGTAAGATACATCATGAACCTAATCATTGATCAGTATAAATTAACATCCACTTCTTTCACCATCTGATTCTATGAGCAAAAGTTATGAGTTTCCATAGGTGTGCCCCTTGGCTGTCTTGACATCAGTAAAACCAAATATCTGTCAAATCCTCGTCACATACTTGTCCTTGACTGATAAAAATCCCCATCCTCCTTCTGCCTTACTTGCAGTCCTCAAGAAGAATGTGAGATCACCCATAAAACTACATCTGAAACTTCTATGCACATCTCTCAAACGCATGCATAATGACTTTCCTTTGTAGAGCCAAAAACAAATGATATATCTACATACACTTGAACTAACAGAATTTTCACTCTTTGGCCCCTTCTGTAAACAAAAGTCATGTCTATCTTTCCATCTCTGAAACACCGTTGTCCAACGAAAGCATTTTGACAAATGTTTCATACTAAGCTCTTGGAGCTTGATGCAGTCAATAAAGTTCCTTTTCTACTTTGTATACTCTGTCAGGGAAGTTTAGATCTTCAAATCCTGGTAGTTGAGAAACATAGACTTCCTCCTTACAATCTAACCATAAAATAAAAGCACTCTTAACATCCATCATTACAACCACAAAGTCTTTAAAATAGGCATAAGGCTAAAATAGCCTAATTGCTTCAATTCTAGCAACAGGGGCAAAGACGTCATCATAGTACAATCCCTACTTCTATGTGTACCCTTAAGTAACCAAGTCTGCTTATTTTATCCACCATTCCTTTTTTCCATCCTGTTTATTCTGAAGACCCATTTATGCCTATAGCCCATTGTCCATTAGGTAACTCCACTAAACACCAAATCTCTTCTTATAACTAGAATGTAAAGCTCTCCTGCATAGCCCTCTATACCAGCTTGATCCTTTCAATGCATGAATTACTTTTTGGTTCTTTCCTTGTAATAAAAAGCGCAAGCAAACATGCCAATTTTGAAAAGTCTTTATGGTTTGTTCTTGCTAAACTGAACTAAACAAACATCTTCTCATCCAAATTCTTTGCATTCTCTTGTTTGAGGTGTTTGAAGTCAATCTCTATAATTTGTTTAACTAGATGATTTTGTGTATCCTGTAAGTTAGAAAGGACTGACCTTGGATTGTTTTGTCCCTATTATTCATGTCAACCTCTGCACCATTATCTTGACATCACTTTGAGAGTCAAATATGCTAATAAACATCCAAAACAGGCAAATTTTTGATATATGGAAGTTTTCAATGCGTGTTTTTCCACACAACATACCATCATTTGTGCTAAGCAGCATTAACATGTTAGTTCCTTCTAACACATCATCCTTCTCCTTGATCAATACTTTATCACTATCTTTCTTAGATCTATCCTCAACCTTCTCTCACATCACTTGAAGGTTAGATTCCATCCTCAGAGAACTCTAGAACTTTGAGAGAATTGGGATCATTAGTCCACAATGTGTAGCAAAATGTAATCTTTGCAGGTACTGTCTCCATCTAGCTTTACCTGCATCCTTCACACATGCTTTTTGTACCTGCGATTACATTAACAGATTCCTACAAAAAAACTGCTATAATTCATTAACATTGTTAGTGCATCAATATCAAAAACCAATTTGGTCCACTTCCTGCAAATATTAGTTATTCTCACTAAAGCTGACATAGCATATCTCTTCAACTATCCAAGTCTCAACTATTGATACTCTAAATGCTTTACTATTGATTGAGTACCTAACAAAGAATCCTTCATCAACCTTACCATCAAACTTGCTTAAGAGATCTATGGTACTGAGAATTATAACAAGACACCTAAATGGTCTCATAAAGCCTAAAGCTGGTTTTCTACCAAGAAAAAGTTCATAAGAGGTCTTGTTATGAGGCTTAGTTACTAATACCCTATTTTGCACATAGCAAGCAGTATTAACTGCTTCAGCCCAAAAAGTAGTAGGTAGCTTAGAATCAGCTAGCATTGTCCTAGCAGCCTCAATTAGTGTTCTATTTTTTCTCTCAGCTACTCCATTTTGTTGAGGAGTTCTAGCTACACTAAATTCTCTCTTAATACCTTTTCTCTCACAAAACTGATTCATCTCCTTATTCTTGAACTCAGTTCCATTGTCACACCTAATTACCTTAACCCTTTGATCTATTAGATTTTCTACTCTAGTTATAAAGGACTTAAGTATGCCACTAGTCTCATCTTTAGTAGCTAGAAAGAAAACCCAACTAAACCTACTGTAATCATCTGTGACAACTAGGCAATACATCTTTTTCATTAAGCTTTTTACAAATGTTGGACCAAACAAATCCATGTGCAACATATGCAAAGGTTGGCTAATTGAATCTTACTGTGTTGGACATACAAAGCCTGTTGTTGCTTTCCCTTTTGACAAGCAACACAGGTTTGATTATTTTTAAAAAGTTTTGAAGGTAAACCTCTTACAAGATTTACCTTAACCAGTTTATTCATAGTTTTGAAATTTATGTGTCCAAGCCTTCTATGCCAAAGTTCAGATTCATCAGATGTGGCTTTTGCAAAGAGACAAGTTAGACCTCCTTTAGGAACAATATTCTTTAAATCAACACTATACATATGTTCTTTTCCTGAGGATTTTTAAGTAAAACTTGTACTTCCATCAGTGTAACCTTAAAGATTGGGAGATAAAAAATACATTCAGTGTCCATCAAAGAGAACACTATTCTTTTTGTCACACATTTGTAAGACACTAAAGAGGTTAAACTTTAACTCTCTTATAAAATACATACATTACTCAAAATCTAAATTACCAGTTTTGATTGTACATTTTCCTGTGATTTTCCCTCATTTGGGGTTACCTCCAAAGGCAACATATCCTCCATCTATCTCTTTATAGTCTGTAAGATAGGACAGGTTCCATGTCATGTGCCTTGAGCATCCACTATCAATCACTCATTGATCCTCTAAATCCATTTGTGGATTGCCCTGCACACTAACTTGGATCTGTCTTGTGCATTAACATAATTAAACTTCTTTAGGGTGATTGATGCATTGTTGTGTTTAGAAACATGGTCTAAAACTTTAGTCTTTGGTTTCCAAACCCAACAAGCTGAGGCCTTAACAGCATTAAAATTATTTCCCTTAACAGCATTAACTACTGCTTTTGGCCTAGCAGTATTAATTTTTTTATCCCTAGCAGTATTAACCCTTTGATTAATATTACTGTTTTTAAATGCTATATTCTTATGAATGGGCATCTTAACAGTTGAATGCACTATTTTAGAAAGATATGACATTGGTCTAGCAGCATTCACGGTTGTTTTTGAGTGACCAGTATTAACTTGTCTAGCAGTATTAATTGATACTAAGCCAGACTTCATTAATACTGCTCTTGGAACCATGTTCTTTTTAGCACAGGGGTGAGTCTTTTTAGTAAAGTTTTTATGATTCACCCTTTGAGCATTGTTCCAAACAGGTTTTACCATCCTTTGATTTTGAAACTGTTTTTGATGATAATTGCAATCAACTTGCAAATGATCAAAGCTTCCACATACATAACATGCCTTATTAAACATCTCAAAATTGCTTCCTAGTCTTTGAGGCATCATATTGTTCCAATTTCTTTGATTGCCTCTTGGACTGTAAGTGTTTTGCCTATGTTGCTCAACTTGTTTAACAGTTTTCTTAGCAGTTTTCTCGTATTGCTTAGGTTTGACAAACTCTATCTTAGCAATACTAGGCTTAACTGTTTTCTTCTCAGTTTTAGTTTGAGACACATTTTCTTCCTCACTATCTGACACCCATTCTTCAATAATTGGGGCATCATTATTCTTCCTAACTACCTTAGGCTCTTCTTTACTAGACATAGCTTTACAGTTCTCAACTACAGGCTCATTAACAAACTCATCTAAACCAGTAAAAGACAAGTCAGGTGTTGGAGGCATGAAATTTCCTGTGTAGGGAGGTGGAACTGCATTATAATTTTCATAGCCTAAACCTTTCTTGCAATTATCAACAATTTGACACTCTATGAGCTTGTTTAACTTTGATGCATGATACAATTTATTACATTAAGTTGAATGGTATCTTTTTCTTTTTGAACTGTTTTAAGCTTCTTCCTAAGCTCTCTAATAGTTATTTCTCCTATATGAATTTCAAATTTTAAGCCCTTAATATCTTGTAAATAAATAGACTCATTTGCTTTATAAACTTCAAGTTTTTCTTCCACTGACTCTAAACCTGTCTTATAACCTAGAACCATTAACTCAGATTTCTTTAAATCTTTTAATAGTTGATCATTTTGAGATTTAAGAAGTTTAACAATTTCTAAACAAGATTTTGAACAAATAGAATCATTGGATAACTCTTAGTCAGGGACAATGAAGATGAGCAAGCCATGAGTGGCTATTAGGCCCTTCCTTTGCCTGATTCACTCCAGTCAATATTCCACCAAGCCATCACATGACACAAAGTATGTAGATGTAGATGTTTCCACATGCCACACTCCTTCATTTGAGCTTCCTTGTTCTTGTTGTCTGATGTCTTGAGGAGCTCTGATCTCCTTAGCAAAATCACTCTTGTTGGCAGTGGTAGCACTCCCACTTCTAAACTTATCAAAAACCATGTTAGTCTCATTTCCATTAGCAATAAGCTTCCGTCCTGTAGTCTTCAAAAACCTTCTTGCCCTCATAGTCAACATGGCCATTTGCCATCTCAAATCCATCTCTTCCATGTCATTTGGATGGATTTGTTGTAAGTCCTCATGTACAAGTTGAGGACTATTTGGTTGACTAGCAAAGAATGCACAAATAACAGCATCACTCAAGTTATCAATATTTGTAGAGTTAGCAGCATTAACTTGAGTGCTAGCAGTAGAAACTCCATGAGCAGTATTAACTGCTTCATTAGTGCTGCTAGTGTTGTTATTTGAAGAGGACACAAAAGCCATGTTCTGTGTGCTTGAACTTAAGCTAGACATCCCTTTAACTTTTGGTTCATATACAACCTTGAGTTAGTTGTAAGTTCATCTATGTCATTGTTATCAAAAATCAGCTTTATTTCTCCCCACAACAGCATGTGTGTTCATCAGGTGACAAACTTCTTAATAACTTTTGATTAACATCTTCTTGTAAAAGCTTTTCATCCAAAAGCTCCAACTGACTCACAAGCTTTTGAAGCCTATCAAAAGTTTGATCAAGCATCTCTGAGCTTGGAGCAGTGAAGTTTTCATATTGCTGCTTTAAGAGATTCCTTTGAGTCTTTCTTGTAGCTGCATTCCAACCAAATCTCTTTTCAACAGCTTTCCAGAACTTTTAGCATCCTTTAGGAGTAAACTTTAACTAATGTTTCTATTTGGAATTCCCTCATTTAATGTATTCTAGCTTTCACCTCTAATCTTCTCTGAGCCTTTTCTTCAGCAGTTGTAATAGGCATCTCTGTCAGCTCTTCGTATAATTTGTGTTTGTGGCTCAAGGTTGCACCATCTCTATAGAACTTCCCACAATGTTTTTGTCTCATCATATTAGATATATTGTTCAATTTCTCATCCTCCAATGTCTCATACTCACCAGGTTTGAGCATGGGAACTTTAGATGCAGCCACCATGTGTGCAGAATCTTGATCCATATCTTTTAGCAAGAACATGTTCTTCTTATTCACAACTTCTCAACAAGCTCTAATACCATTTATTGATTCCACTTCAATAGATCGAATTCCTTAAGCTTGTTTAAGGTTTAGTTATATTAGATTTAAATCTATACATAACTATAGTAGAAACTGTGTTTTGAAGGTATTAAAGATTATGCGGCATCAAATCTTTAAGATGTAAGGAAGAGAATTATTAATAAAACTGTAATTCAGTGAAGAAACATCAATTCAACTATAAGCTATATAATAGTTATTAATGATAATTAGATACGAATTACTCTCAAGTATTTGGTTACAAAGACCTTGAAGTTATGAATTAGACGTTTAGTTATATTATGTCAAAACGCATCGAAAAAAGATTACGATAAAACTATATTTTCCTAGGACCTCTTTTTTTACACAAGGAGTCCTAGTCAGCTTGACAATACTTTCCTAGATATACATAATCTTTCATATATAAAAATACTTAATACATATCCATAAAGCAGTACTAACAACAAACGCATTACTGTAGAGACCTTATTAACCTCAGTAGCATTGAACTTATCTTTGAGCAGTCTTAACCTTGATTTTAGTATTAATATTCACCAAGCAGTTGTAATTTTGTATAGCAGTAGTAAACACTTGCATATTTTCTTTGAAGTTCATTGAGCGCAGCTCTAATTCCACATTCTGGAAGCAAGCATTAAGACACAAATATGAGCAATATTAATTTCAAAAACAACATCAAGAAGACTTTTAATCCTCAACCATCTCTATCCCATGACAGACTCCTCGAGAAAGACGCAAGTTTTCAACGTGTCTGACAAAGATTATGTGAGGCATTCGAATTGCTCAAAGATAAATTTTACGTATTGCAAAACCGATATTATGCTTTTCACCAGATTGGTCGTGACCGTTGAAATTATGAGGCTGACGTCAGAAGTCATTTTGCTGGTATGAGCGGTTGCTCGGACAACGAGAAGGAAAACATTTCCGTCATATTCATTTTGCTATCAAAACTCTGAAAATGCTCAAGACAAAGTTACGACAGTTCCACTGAGAAGAAGAGCTAATGGCTCGTAGTATTCTCTTTTGATAATTTTGATAATATATTGTTCTTCAAAAAACTGTCGTTTTCACAGATTCCACTTGCGTTGAAATATCTATTTGCTAAGCAAGATGCTAAATGAGCGCGTCTTATCCGTGTTGGATTTTACTACTATCTAAAGAGTTTGATATTGAGAATCAAGAAACAAGAAGGAGCAGAAAATGTAGCGGCAGACCATTTGTCACGACTTGAAAACCCACATCTAGAGGAGTTGAAGGGATGACAATAGTCGATGATAATTTCCCATGACAAAAACTCTAATGAACGTCTCTCAGCTGATGAAGATAAAAATCCCATGGTTGCTAGTTTTGCCCAATTATCTAGTTGGAAAATCTCAGAAAAGGGTTTAACTTATGTCAGCGTTGCAAGTTGCGTTTTTGAAAGTTTAAGTATTTGTTCTGGGAGGAAAACCCTCTTTCTCTTCAAAATGTTCCCCGATGGCATGATTCGGAGATGTGTTTACGGGGCCGAAACTCAAAAGATTCTCGACGAATGTCATCATGCCCCAACTGGGGACAATATGGTCCTTCCACCACAACAAAGAAAGTTTTTGATGCTGGTTTCTATTGGCCAACAATCTTCAAAGAGGCTCATACTCTAGTTAAAAACTATGATGCCTGCCGACGCTCTGGTAGCCTTTCACGAAGAGATGAGATGCCTCAAAACAGCATCAAAGTCAGTGAAATATTCTACATATAGGGAATCGATTTCATAGGACCATTCCTTAAATCTCATAAGTTCTAATACATTCTAGTTGCTATTGACTACGTGTCTTGTTGATCCCACTTAAATAGATCTTGAATTCCTTAGCTTGTATAAGGTTTAGTTATGCAAGGTAAATCCTATACAACTATGGTAGAAACTTTGTAAATATATCATGAAGGCTATTAGCATGAATCTATCTTTTATAATAAGATACGATATACAATTAGAACAGAGAATTCTAATGAACACGCCTGATTAACAAACTATAGCTTCTATATTTTATTATGAATACTTATAACTCTCGTATTAGGGTTACAAAAAAACCTGCGGAGCTATAACGATATCAAAACAAAAGATTTCTAGATTTCTGGATTTTAAACTCTATGCCCTAGGACCTGCTTTTATACACCAAGGAGTCCTAGTCGATTTACAATATATTCCTAAAACTTAGATTATTCTCAAAGATCTATTCTATATATAACAATCCTTATCTCATAAGTAATCTTGATCTTCAAGAAATCTTTATCTTTCAGCAGTTGTAACTTTGTTCCAGCAGCATTAACTCTTAACCAAAGCAGTCGATTTTTAAGTTTTTTTTAAAATAACTTATACACCAGCAACATTAAATGTGTTAACAAGAAGTAAGTAAACTACTTAGAATTTTTTTTCAATTTTACAGCAGTACTAACTTTACTCTAGCAGTTCTAACTTTACTAGCAGTAGTAACTGTGAGTCTGCGTATTAATACTTAGATATTTATCATTTAGAGTTAATGAACAGCACTAAGTTTTACTTAGCAGCAGTAACACAAACCTTAGCAGCAGTAACTCCAAGATCATCATGAAGACTTTTAATCCCAACAATCCTCCCCTAAACTTGATATTCTTCTTCAAAATCTAAGTTTTCTGTTCATTGAACAGCTTCATTATGATCACCAGGAGGATGCGTTCCAACACTTACTTGATTCTTGAGTTGTTTTGTGATGAGCTTAAGAAGCTGATAACACATTTCATTCCAATGATCAGCTTGCAGCTTCCTATTTAGCATATCTGTGATTGTAGCAGGTGTAAGGGGATATCTCTTTTCTACCAGCATATGAATGTGTACATTTTGCTTCCTAATGAATGTACTCCACATGAATCTTATAGCTTTCCAATCTAATACTCTGTAGTCTGATTGATTCCTCCATACTTGATCTTCAACATGTAGATCAAACATTGTCTTTAGATCACCCCATAACACTCTCTCATAGCCCTACTTTATTCCTGGTTGACCCATGCCTTTGCTTTTACCAAATTTCCATAGGGTTCCAAATTTCGCTGTCAAAGCTCTTTTGAGCATATGATGAAGGACTAATACATCTTTGAACTTCATCAGCCCTGCTTTTTTGGTACATAGGTTTTCTTCCCGATCTTTATGGATACTTGTAGTCAAACAATGATTGGAGGCTAGTTGCCAAAGGAATTGCATCATTGCTACTTTCATCTTATCAGGACAACTTCTATTAGTCTTTGAAACTTGTTGTTTCTTTATCCTCTTCTAATTTTTGCTTTTTAGAGCTTCTTGTTCCAGCTCTTCTCCTATTCTCTTAGAGCTTCCTTCTACTCTTATCTCACTGCCTTCTGCTCTTACTTCACTGCCTTCACACCACTGCTGTATCCTATCTACAAATGTGTTTACCTTTTTCATAGCTTTGTCAAATAACTTCTGAATATCATCAAAGCTTTTGTTCTTCAACTGATTGTGTTTGTATCCAGCCATGTTTTTTAGATAAGTAGACATTGTATTTCTCTTTTGAGCTTTAGTTGGTGGTTTGTTCCTCTCTTTTTGAGCTCTTATTTCTGCAAAGTGTTTCTTTGTTGCTTCTAAGAGTTGTACAAACAACTTGGACTTCTCTTTAATACTTAACTTCTTATGTTCTTCTGCTTGCATTTATTGAGCCATTTGATAATCAACATCTATCATTGCTTGCACATTATCCCATGCAACAATGTTGGCTTCTTTAATTTGTTGAGCTTTTTCTCTGGCAAGCCTTTCTTCTTCTTCTTCAGCTTGTAGCTTGAAAGCAAGTTCTTCATCAAGACTGATTTGATATTTCTTCTTCATTTTCACATGTTCTTCTACCATAATCCATTTGCCTTTGTCCCTTGCCTTGACCTGTGATGGTTGTTGAGAAGAAACTGTTGGTGTAGTTGCTTGCTCCTCTTCATGAATAACAAGCCCTTTAGCCTTGGGTCTTGTGTTAACAGCTATAATTGTTGTAGCAACAGTTGTTGTTGTAAGTGTTGATGTTGTTATTATTGATTCACTTGGGATTCTTTCCTAAACATTGGTTTTTTCCCTGAACTGATTTGCACTTTTCAAAGCTGCAAGTGCTAGGCAGCAAGAAGTTCAACTTCATCAACACTTGTAAACGCGCACATCTTTAACATAACTTCTGGTTATGCGTAACCCTCAATCACCATCAAGAAACGTGTATACAAACATTTTTCATCACAATACCTCCCCTGGAGTTTTCATGAACCAGAATGTAGATCTGTCCTGCAATCTTTATCAATGTTCAATTTTCCTCCCGGGTTTGGATGCATCTAATGTTCGCCCAAACTAGCTTCTCAAGGAAATCACTCTTGCAGAATCTACCATACCTTGTATAATCTTTTGAGTTTCATTGATCCTCCTTTCTTTTCTAACTTCTTGACTCTTAGTCTCAAACTTGTAATTTTCTAAGCTTGAGCAGTCTTTGTATTCTATACGTCAAGGACTCTTTGTTGTAATTCGATACAAAATTCCATTAATTCCTTTAGTTTTAGACTATCCTCATCACTTTGAAGTGTGTTACCTCTTACGACCAGTGGATCATTAGAATGTTTAGATACATTCTTAGACCTAGACTAAGCAATTGTATCCCCCATGGTTTTTTGACGCTTGGGACGACTACCTGAACTAGTTCCTAAGGAACTTGGTTCATTAAGTGTTGCCTTGGATTGGGTCTTATTGATGTTACCCCTATCCTGCTCTGCATCTAAGCTAGTAGCAGTAGTGGCAACCCTTTCTAAACTGTCATCAATCTCCTCATAGACAACCTCATCTGCCACATTGTCTGTAGGACCACTAAGCTGAGGTACCTCAGTGTCCTTTCTCTTTGGCTTCCTAGGTTTTTGTTTCCTTTGAGGTTGAGATGTTGATGGTTGGAATAATGGTGGGTGTGTGATGTGGATCAGTAGGATTTGCTGAACCTTCACCCATTTCTTCTTGAGCTTGTACCATCATTGTTGGAAATAAGGGTGTTTCTCTTCCAGAAAAGCCTTTCCATACCCTTCTTATGTTTCCAAAAATCTTCTTAGTGTGAGAAGGTGTAACATAAATCCTTTTATGATTTAACATTCCTTCCAGTTGTTTCTACAAAAACACTTGTACAAATCTTAGATACATCAAGAATTTACAGACACATTCTCTAAGTTCTTCACCATACTTTCAAAAATGTATTTTGAAAAGTTGAACTTCTGGTTTGTAGCTAAATAGATAATTGCAGAATCCATAGTGCTACTAAATTCATTCCATGCAGTAGTCTTAGCACTTAGGAATTGCAAAATGGTATTAATAAGGAATTTCCATTGAGGTGAAAAGAATGCCTTATAGAATGTAAGCTTTTGTAAAAGTTTTTCATACCCTATCCTTGTAAGTTCTTCAAAAATGGTAGCATTTGGCAAGCAATCCGTACCTTCCTCATCATTCAGTTGAAGGTCACGTCTAACAGATGCTTCAGTAATGATTATCTTCTTCCCATCCATTAGGGCTTGTAACTATACTTCCCCATTGACAATTTTTACCTTGACAGTAGCCTAGAATTGTTCAATGCATGAATTATAGATAGTGGGATTGATTGTTAGTGCATATCTTATAGGGTTTTGTAGGATCCCGATAACACTTCACTTCATATAATCGATCACGAAATCGGACTAGAAATGAGAAAGAGAGATGAGTTGTTTAGAGAGAGAAAGTAGAGAGTCATTGTGTTGGGTTTTGATGATGAATGATGAAATTGAGTTAAGGTTTATGATTAGAGAGTATATGATTGAATAAAATTCATTAAATGAGTGAATGAAATCCTTAATCGAAGTATTTATGAAACTACCCTCAACAGCATTAACGTTCACCAGCAGTTTTAAGTTATGCCTAACAGCATTAACTTTCAACAGCAGTAGTAAGTTTATGCCTAGCAACATTAATTTTCCCTAGCAGCAGTAAGTTTATGCTAGCAGCATTAACTTTCCAGCAGTAGTAAGTTTATGCCTAGCAGCATTAACTTTGAATCACCAGCATTAACTCCAATTCCATTCTAATCAGCTTTTCCATCATCAAATTAATATTTTAGCTTACAAAAACTCTCTGTCTGTTTTTGATTTCTCTCAATTCTTTTTACTCACAATTCTCTCTTTTTGTTTTTAAACAACTCTCTTTCTGTTTTTCAACTCACAAATTTTCTCTTTTTGTTTTTAAACAACCTCTCTTTTCTGTTTTTCAACTTACAAATTCTATTATTCTTTTACTCGCCACAACTCTCTGTTCTGTTTTTATTCCACTCATCTCCCTTTATGTTTTTATTTCTCACCAACTCTCTTAATCTTTTACTCCACAATTTTCACAATGTTAATTGTATACCAGACAAGTATTTAAGTATAACTAACAGCATTAACTTAGCAGTATTAATATAAACTAGCAATCACTAATTATATTAACAACAGAAACTTTCTTAATGGCATGAATAACTAGTACTAATTCATACAAAACTATCAAAAACATAAAGAGATAAAAGATTTTAAGGATTAGATTCCTAATACAAGCAATCAAATATTGATATCTACTTACATCAGAAGCTTTGTAAGTAAATCTGCAACATTCTTGTCAGTATGGATTTTAACCATTTGAATCAACTTCTTTTCATTGCAATCCCTAATAAAGTGATGTCTAATCTCTATATGCTTTGTTTTTGAATGAAAAACAGGATTTTTAATTATGCAAATAGTACTGTTATTATCAATAAAGATTTTGGTATGCAAGAAATTGTACCCATAATCAAGTAATTGATTCTGAATCCAAAGCACTTGTCCACAACAACTTGAAGCAGCTACATATTCAGCTTCTGTTGTGGAATTTGCAACCACAGTCTGTTTCTTGCACTGCCATGAAATTAATCTACTTCCAAGAAATTGACAACCTCCTGTTGTAGACTTCCTATCCAGCTTGCTCCAGCATAATACTATCAGTGCTTGCTATCTTGACATCGTAACCAAATTTTGAAAATTCTCAGTCACATACTTGTCTTGACTGATAAAAATCCCATCATTCTTCTGCTTTACTTGCAGTCCTAAGAAGAATGTGAGTTCACCCATAGAACTCATCTGAAACTTCTTATGCATCATCTTCTCAAACTCAGTGCATAATGACTTCTTTGTAGAGCCAAAAATGATATCATCTACATACACTTGAACTAACAGAATATCACCTTTGTCCCTTCTGATAAATAAAGTCTTGTCTATCTTTCCTCTCTGAAACCCATTGTCTAACAAATAAGTTGACAAGGTTTCATACCAAGCTCTAGGAGCTTGATGTAGTCCATAAAGTGCCTTTTCTACTTTGTATACTCTGTCAGGGAAGTCTGGATCTTCAAAATCCTGGGGGTGAATGGTTGACATACATAGAATTCCTTTTTCAATCTTACCATAAAGAAAAAGCACTCTTGAATCCATCTGGTACTCCATTAAGTCTTTAAATGAGGCATAGGCTAAAAATAGCCTAATTGCCTTCCATCTTGCAAACATGGGAAAAAGACTTCATCATAGTCAATCCCTTCTTCTTGTGTGTATCCTTGAGCAACCAATCTTGCTTTATTCTTTATCACAATGCCTCTTTTATCCTTTTTATTCCTGAAAACCTATTTAGTCCCAATAGCCCTTTTTCCATTTGGTTACTCCACCAAGGTCCAAACTTCTTGTAACATGAATTGTAGAAGCTCTTCCTGCATAGCCTCTATCCAGCTTGGATCCTTCAAAGCATGGATTACCTTTTTAGGTTCTTCTTGTGATAAAAAGCAAGCAAACAAGCAACTTTGAAAGTCTTTATGGTTTGTTCTTTGCTGAACTGAACTAAACAAACCATGTTCTCCCAAATTCTTTGTCATTCTTCTTGTTTGAGGTTCTAAATTCAAGTCTCTAATAATTTGTTTAACTGGATGATCTTTATGTACTCTTATAGTTGGAATAGGACTGACAGGGCATATCAATCCAAATATTAATGTCAGTACTTTGACTCCTACATCTTCATCATCATCTGAATAAACAATATCTTCCAATTCAGGCATATTTGTTCATCTGGAAGTTGTATTGCTTGTTTAGCACCAACAAATTAACTTCATTTATGATAGACAGTTATTAACAGTGTTAGTGTGTTAACATTATCTCCTTCTCTTGATCAAACTTTTCGATCTTTACTTGGAAACCATCCTACTTTTCCTGGTGTCGTTAGTAAACTTCTTTCATCATATCCTAAAGGTTTGAACTCCAGGCATCCAGGAGAACTCTTTTAAACTTGAGAGAATGGTGGATCGTATGTCACACACGTAATTTTCTGATCAGTGACTTAGCCATTTCAGTTTGATATTTTTAAATTTTTTGAGTTTTGTTTAATTTTGAGGTTTAACCTGGAGGTTGTCCCGTCATTATCTGAGAATCGTCACCGGAAGCATTCCGGGTTGCTATTTGGCGTAGTCTTTCGTCAGTGATCACGTTTTTATATTTTAATTTGATATTTAAAATTTTGGAAATTTTCGTGAACGTATTACGTATTTTTAGTAATTGAGTGTTTCATGGATAACAATATCTTTGTGTGTGCGCGAGGGTTGGGGAATGGTATCTCTTGAATTTAAAATACATGCATGTGCATGGTTATGCCTAGAATGTTGGAGAACACTTTTGGTTTCCCCCGCTTGGCTCATGCATGCAACGAAAACCAAGCATACACACACTTAGGATACCATTTTCAAAATTTGAATCACAAGACAAACTTCCTACCAAATAGCTAGTGGTTAGTCCGTCCCTCACCACCATTGGAAGATCATTTTGGTCCCCCCTTTCCTTTCCCTCTTGCCAAGTCAAAAACCACACACACAAACACACATTCCTTAAACATTTTGTCCCTTAATAACAACCTAGTACCCACAATTTGTTTTTAGTAAAGATGAAATGGTTTGGTCCCCCTTTTTCTCTCTTCTTGGCGTCAACACCACACAACCAACACAAAATATTTGATTTATGCTTCCATGGTACAAGACATACCTACTTAACTTTCTCACCTTGGTCTCCAAATGGTCCCAAGCCTGGGATTCTTATTTTGCTTACATATTAAGCATACACTTCACCTTATATAATAATTCAATCTTCACCATTTCATTTTATTCTTACACTTCCTCTCTCTAAAAACACACACTTAAATTCTCTCCCTCTCCTCCCCTCTCTTGGTCGTCCGCCGCCACCAACCACCACCACCCACCCACCGTCGTTAGATTTTAATCAAGATTTTGGAAGATCAAAAGTTTATTCGGTTATGTTATATAGATTAGTTTGGGGTATTTTACAACTGTTATGGGTTGTTTGATCGACCTGAATCACCTCCTAATCTATAATTTTTGTAAGATCATCTTTTCTATATATTTCTTGTACTTTTACATTCATATGATCATCCCAAACAAGGTGTACAAAGCGGATCATTGTGAAAACCATTACCTATTTTTCTATAAAACCACAAGTCTCAAAGTTTAATCTTTTTATTTATAAATGGAAGAACATAAAAAGTAGTTGTACTTTTGCGTTTAAAAGTTCATTGTGACTATTTTGATATATATATTGTTATTATTACGGCTATGTTATTTATTGAGATTTATTGTATAGCGAGATTAAATATTGTTAGCAAAGGGATTATGTAGATGTTGGATTTGTCGAAAGTGTAAATTGAAAGTCAAAGAGGTTTAGGTTTAGAATGAATTTGTTGCAATATTTGTGGTGTTGTCAAAAATCGATCGGATATTCTTTCGAGTCAATAAAAGATGTACTTTTATAAAACAGATACTTTCACGAGTCGAGACGAATAAAAATGGAAAGTTGATATTTTAGAATGGTCATGTCGAAATTTTATAAACTTTATAAATTTGTCGAAAAATATACTTTTATTATCAACTAATGATAAAATGAAGAATAACGTGAAGTGTCGAGTTTAGGTCAACATTTACGGTTATTGAGTCAACTTTGGGGTGTCGGTCACTAAAAGACGAAATACACTAAAAGACAAAATACACTAAAAGATAAAATACACTAAAAGATGAAAGACACTAAAAGACAAAATACACTAAAAGATGAAATATTTTCAAAGATGTTCAAAGTGTCAAGACTTGTCAATAATCACTAACGTTTTGTTTATAAAGACATTTACAAAAGTATTTTTAAATAAACATTTATACAATATCCATATTTTTTCTATCCTTCCGATTCTAAGTCAAAACCTATATTCTCTTAGGTTGCATCCGTGTACCGTCGTTCGTTTCCGTGTGATCATATTTCTGGACGTTTACTCTTTCATTTCACCAACTCGAGGTGAGTTAATAGCCCCACTCTTTAACTCGTTTTGAATAATTGTTTTATAACTTGGGGTGAGAAACATTGCTTGTTTTTAAAACTGGACACAAGTACTATACGTGAGAAATTCCCCGTTTACGTGTTGCCTAAGTAGCGTTTAGACCACTATTGTCCGAATTATCATGAACTGTTAATTTCTTGACCGGAGGACCGGTTAAGGGAGCGCGAGTGAATAAATAGATCTATTGGGTCTAATTATCCCTATCCGGGTAAGAAGCACTTACTAGTTCGAGATTTCCAAGGACTAACGGATATATGTCATGTCGAAACTAGTTAGGTGGTCTTTGGTCGGACACCTGTAGGGCAAGCCTTTTATAGCACTGTACATGCTATCTTTCAGTATTAGCTTCAGTGTCATGAGTTTAGTGCAACGTAAATGCCTTTTTATTTGAAGTTGTATCTGTTATAACTGTCGCATACGTTTTGATATACTTGTGGTCCACACTAATTACGTTTGAACTAAACCTATGAATTCACCAACTTTATGTTTATGTTTTAAGCATGTTTTTTAGGTGTTTAGCTTTGGACTTCTCTGATGTGCTATGTGGAGTCTACGTACAATATGATATCATCTTTCAAGACTTTATTATCATTCATACTCGTTGTCTTTTGAAAACTTAATTATGCTTCCGCAACGTTTTAAATTTCATTTCAAATCTTGTAAGACTTATCCATTTTTAATAAATACAGCGAGTTATGATTTTCAAAACGTCCATTAGTGGTCGTTCTTTGTACTTTGTGTGATGAATATTATGACGTCACGCCCCCTGACACGTATTCCGTCCAGGCCCCGTTTGGGGGTGTGACAATAATAGAATTAACATAGATTAGATAGCCAAGATATTAATTAAATTGATAGATTTAACCTCGCTTCAAGTGTTCGACACCCTACTTACCACGAACCTACTACCGATCGGGTACACTGCCCGTTAAAGTGTTGTTTTTGGTTTAGTCGGCAAAATATAAATTTAAACTTGAATCAATAAAATATACACCACACAACGACACATCACTCATCAATCCATCCCTTAAAAACCGATCCAAAACCACCTTCTCCTAGCACACTATCGGGTAAAAAATTCCTAGTGGCCATTTTAAGAACAATGAAACTAAAAAGTTTCAAATTTTATGATTGTTAAATCTCAGTTTGAGTCCTTGGGCTCCTAAGACGAGGTGGTATAGATGTAGGATGTGACTTTACCTGTTACACACAATAAAAATACAACATAACAATTTAAGATCCTGATCATCACATAATTGCAGTACAAAGGTTTATAATTCAAAAATAGTGGTTTTGAATAGTAGGTTCACAAATGAAATTAATGATAAACCATAATCAAATTGTGGTTCATTTACCCACACAATGACAGTGACCAATGCTAATTCAAATAACCTAGGTTACTAACACAAAACTAACAATTTATGATAGTTCAAGTTTTAAATTTATATTTTGCCGACTTAACCAAAAACAACACTTTAACGAGCAGTGTACATGATCGGTAGTAGTTTTGTGGTAAGTAGGCGGTTAAACACTTGAAGCGAGGTTAAATCTCTCAATTTATTTATATTTTGGTTATCTAATCTAAGTCAAACCTATGCTAATCCTATGTTAGTCCTAAATCTAATTGGGAAAAAGGGGTTTTCAGCCTGAGAGACTGGCACGAGTTTGGTTGGTGACTAAAATCAATTCAAGGCACTTTAATCCATGCAAGCAAATTAACAGAAGATAAACAAGCGGTTGAGCCAAATATAAGGGAACTGTATTAACCATTATTAATCCGATTAGAACGTTGATTTTGTTTATTTAGTGCAATGATTTCTTATCTCGAGGTGGCATATCATTCTTAGACTTAGGTGTTACTTCTTCCTAAGATCTAGACACATTAAATCTGTCATAATTAAAGCATCCGCATAAAGCATCCTTATTTGCTGATTATAATCTATCTTAGGGATTAAAGCAATGGTGATCTTGTTAAACCCTAGCTCATAGAGACTTTACCCACTTACAGCTTAATGGCTCTTTATACACTAGTAGTCCGCTTGTCCAACTATCCTTTGGAATCAGAACGTTATTTGTTGAATTATCTAGGTTCACCTTCTAGTCAACACGATCAATAAACCAAAGGCAATATCCAATTAACTAGTTAAGCCCGAAGTGTATCCTAGACAAAGACTTAGAGGGATAATATTTATGATCCTATGATTCTAGATGTATAAATTACTATATGGAGAGCTATCCCAGACTCTAGATCTACTTGGTCCATATCACTAGATCCAGTTGAATGATAGGTCGCATACAAAAGACGTAAACAAGTATAAATTGATAAACATAAACAAGCATTCAATAATAAATCAAGAAATCGAAATAAACAATACCAAACATTCAAATCTTCATAATAATGGCTAATACCCGAAGGTAATAGCCTTCAAACGTCATAATAAATACAAGAGTAATTACTTAGCCAAGGTAAACTAACTGAGTTAACGAATGATACCAAAAACTGGACGATTACTAAAGTATATGGAATTACACGTGTTTCCTATGGAATGGATAGCTTTGCTCAACCTCTTCCGCTCTTCTTTGCCTATGAAAATTGACTTTTATGGTTTAGGTATCGAGAATATGATTTAGCACACTTAAAACTCGTTTTTGAGCTTTGTATTTATAGGGTCTGAAGTCGGTTCGATATGGCGTATCCAGTTAGTTGGATACGGCGTATCGAGGGTTTCTTGGAGTAGAGACCACGCTTGATATCTTCCAGAATATTCACATACTATATCTTGAATACGACGTATTGGTCTTCTCTGGATACGGCATATTGATCTTGTTTCCTTCATGGTCTTTGGTGAGTTCAGGCACGGATACGCCGTATCTTCTTGATGGATACGGCATATTGTTCTTCAGAATCATAAATCTTAAAAATATCTTTGTTTAAGCTCTAGAATGCGCGCCTTTTGTTAAGTTTCACCAAGTACTCCTTAATTACTGGAATTCTCAAATATAAACGATTAAGTAACAATTCTTTGCAAAAATTATACAATATGGGTTAATTACATGGGATAAATGATGCTATAAAATGTACGTTATTTGATGTCATCAAAGGGGTTTAACAATCTTATAAAAATTCGCGATAAAACGTCGATAGTCACCAGCCAATCCCAGAAATGACCTTATTTCTGACGGCGTCTTTGGAGCTTTCCAATTCTTCACTGCTTCAATCTTACTTGGGTCTACATGGATACCATTGCTATTAACCGCATGTCTGAGAAAATGTACTTCTTGTAACCAAAATTCGCACTTAGAAAATTTGGCAAACAACCTCTCCTTCGTTAGTAGCTCCAAAACTAATCTCAAATGAACCTCATAATCCTACTTGGACTTAGAATATATCAAGATATCATCAATGAACACAATGAAAAACTTATCTAGATACAGCTTACACACCCGGTTCATTAAGTCTATGAAAACTGCTAGTGCATTTGTCAGCCCGAATGGCATAACTGTAAACTCAAAGTGTCCATACCGCGTTCTAAATGCCATTTTTGGAATATCTTCTTCGTGCACTCTCAGCTGATGATAACCAGATCGAAGATCTATCTTAGAAAAGTAACGTGAGCCTTGTAATTGATCAAACAAGTCGTCGATCCTGGGGAGAGGATAACGGTTCTTGACAGTTAACTTGTTCAACTCTCGGTAGTCTATGCACATACGAAATGAACCATCCTTCTTCTTAACGAACAACACAGGTGCTCCCCACGGAGAATGACTTGGTCAAATAAAACGTATATCGAACGAATTCAAAGGGTTACGAGTTATCTAATAAGCTAGCAAACGAATATCGAATCAAAGGCTAGGAAACATATAAGGGATTTCACAGGTGCAAATAGGTGCGGATCAAATGTCAAGAAAATCCTTTGAAAGAAAGGACATAATATCTTTACCAATAGGGAACGCAAACGAAAGAACCATCAAACGCATAATGACAAAAGAATCACATATCGAGTTAACGATACGTATCGAGATCGATAAATGAAAAGGGTAAAATTCTTATGCCAATAATCAACTATATCCGAAAGAACCAACTAAACATCAAATCACTTTAAACACACAAATTATTTTAAATATACAAGTCATTTTATATGGGAAAATCATTTTAGATATTTTAAATCACTTTAAATATAATTTTCTTAAGTCTCATTTTAAACCTAGTTTTCATAAACTCAAAAGATAGTTATATAAATGCGGTATCGCGTCTTACTCATATAAATCATTTAAAACATACTTATCAAAGTAAATAAAAATAAAGAGATAATCATATATAATTTGTATCATATTTTATTCGTAAAGATCATAGTACACATAGTTTTGACTAGTAACCGATATCACATCGAATTCATAAAAATCATTGTAGATGTAGTTTTCAATAAGAATAAAGAGATACTCATATAAAAGCGCTTATCACATGGTATTCATAAAATCATTTCAAAATAGTTTTCCCCGCAAGATATAATTCAAAAAGATTTTCACAGTTCGACATCAATATAAATATGTAACTCAAACAAAGAACATCGTAATACCAAAGGGATTGCAAAATACCGTAAGGACTCTGACACAAATCTATGATTTGAAGGAGCAAGAGTACAAGAAACCATATAGTCATAATAAAAGTCAAACAAACACGTACCGGAGAAATTCATGCAAGACATTACGAACCAAATGAAGAACATAAGGTTTTATCCACAATAATGATCAAAAGAACAAACATAGAAAAACATTGATACTAACACGTCGCAAATGTGTTACGAAAACCAAAGGATATATAAAGAAGGGAGTAAATATCTGCACTAACATGTTACAAACAAATAGTGCTTAAAAGGAAAAATCTAATATTCATACGAGTAATCAATGCAAGGAAGAACCAATGAAACTTACCAATTTCCAAAAGTAGCAGATCCGAGCAACCAATACATATCAAATCGCTAAATGGGAAAAATAGAACATCCGTACTAACATGATACGAACAAAGAATGCTACAATGAGAGTTAGGTATCCGAACGAACAATTGAGCAAATGAGCAACCTCAATAATCATAATAGTAGTAATAACATGTATCCGGGGTATTCACAAATGTTAGATAGAAGGGAAACTTACTATCTACGCAACTGAGCCTAACATAATCGCTCATTAGGCTAAGGGTAGAATTCTCTAACCATACAACCATATCTATCATGATTGCACACATCACAACAGCGTACACTATCATCTAATAAGCAAACATTGATCAATGCAACCACGGTCACAAGTCCACGTGTGTGATGCCTTTATAATTATGTTGTCCACCATAATTATAATTGCATCCTTTCACACGTATACTTACTTCCAAGACTACACATCTCAATGATAACGCACATATACCATATAGCAAATCTTACACGACTCTAATATATACAAACACGATGCTCCATCAAAAGAATACTTATTTATATAAAGATAAAATCAAAAACGACAGAAAGAAAACGAAAGTCTCATAGCACCTCAAAATACGAAATATCCAAAAGAAATCATCGATAATAGCAATGTGTCGAGGTAAAATACGAAATAATCTTATGCTGGGCCTCACATGGATTTGACTTTGCTTTCGCAAGAGTCACCCGACTCCGTGGGTCCAGGCTTGTTTCGAGCATCCGACAGGAGATCTGAGCCGGCCTCCTTCCTCAACTCTTATAACTACCCTTCCTCTTTCGGTTCCTCGAGAGGCTCCTCCTCAATTGGCTCATCTTCTAGATCCTTTGATATCGAGTAACCCGTAGGTCAAAATAAAACTTCAAGAAAAACAAGAAAACAAAACGCCTAGATAGCTAAACACATAAATCCTATTATGCAACTATATAAAGGACTCCTAGGTTATAGTCTAGGTCAAACCACCTACTTCTCTATAACCAAAGGCTCTGATACCAATCTGTCACACCCCGCCAAGGTGGAAACGTGAGGCGTACGAGAATGGATATCAACATAACACAATGACGTCTATATAACAAAGTATAGACACAAAGTGTCATGAAATTACCCAAACAACCATAAAAGATAACTAGCGTCTTGCATTGAAGCAAAGAGGGTTCACGTCAATACCAAGACATGCAAAACATCTAAAATAAACCTAAGCAGTTCAAATCAACAACATTGAATATTCATTCATGCATGAAATAAACTAGGAGATTAAACTCCGTAAGCAGCCTATGGTCTCTCTAGCCACTCCTCTTATTCTTAAGATCCTCATGATGCTCACCTGAAAATGATGCTTAAAAACGTCAACACAACGGTTGATGAGAGTCATAGGTTTACGACACACATTTCAAACTTTCAATCAATTACTGTGATTAATAAAATAGAACATGGCAGGACAGTTAAGCTAGCTATTATACAGGCTAACATGCATACGTACAAAACAACCACAACTAGGACGGAAAATGTCCTACGATCCAAGTCACACCAAAATATCACACAGTAATGGGTACCCTCCGATCAGAATCAGACAGTATTGGGTAGAAACTTTACTGAAAGAAACACGAAAACTATGATTCAGTGGTCTTGGTGAGTCAAACCACATGATAGCCATTTTAGTAAGAGAGAGTAGAGAGAGAAAGTTAAATGTAAAATAAGATGGAGATAATGTAAGATACAAAAGACTCAACCCCTCTATGGAAGCCATGGAGGGGTATATATAGTCCATACGCCTCTAAACTATACATAGTTGCCTATTCTAGTCCTTGCGTATGAGACTATGATAAACTATGGTAATTCCGTAAATGTCATCACGTAAAGTGAATTCCTAACAATCTTCCCCCACGGGACGATATACAGAATTACTTACAATATTTTCCTAACAAGTACATTATAATTAAGAACAATAACTTCCATGAAGCTTCTAATGCTGATGATGTCTTTTGTGGTCTTTGACTTCAAGTCTGCACCCTAACATGAATCATCTTTGTAGTACCTTGTACGAGAAATATTGTAATAGGCACGAACTAAGTAATCCATACACTTTTGGTTAATGAGAAGCTTCTGAATTAGCTTTCCCCTAATTCATACCGCATATTCGTGATTTAGAAGCTTTTAAAGCTTCCCTCCAAACTAGCAATCCTCTCTTGAGCAGTTTCAAAGCTTTCTTACAAGCTTAAAATAATTAAGTGCACAGCGGAATTAGTAGGATACCACATCA
Source organism: Tanacetum coccineum (assembly GCA_026074375.1). NCBI lineage: Eukaryota > Viridiplantae > Streptophyta > Magnoliopsida > Asterales > Asteraceae > Tanacetum > Tanacetum coccineum. The sequence goes on from BQNB010003265.1 coordinate 89,439, forward strand.
AATATTACTGCTTCTTTAAGAATAAGCTTAGTGATTGACTGTTCGGGGAAAACATTAACTGGATCAACAACGTATCTTCTCACGCTTGAATAATTCTTCACACAATGCTTCCCCTTGGAAATTCAAATAATGCATACTAAAATTCTCAAGATATCTCTTCCCCCATGAGTTTGAAGAGATGCACCCAAAAGCCATAAGTTGAAGGGCTAATTTTCTTTGCGGTTATGAAATTTGTCTTCCCGGCATGGCCTAACTTAAAAAATTTCAAGAAAGATGTCTTCATTTAAGCTTTCAAGAAAAAGAAAGGCAAAGACTTAAGGGTGTATCTACTCCTTCCCCCTTGCTGGTTTTGACACCTCGGAATCAGCAAAACCGTGTTCGCATATTTACTTGAATACTTGTGTGAAGAATAAATTAGCTCAGACTTATCCCGTGAGAATCAACTGTTGATCGAATCTCTACTTATAAACTCTCTCTGACTATCTTTCAACCAACTGTTTTGAAGGCTATTTTAAGTGACCACTTATGGAGTAAACCCGATGAACCAGAGTAATAATCTAGTAGTCTAGGTTAACCAAATTATAAACCAATTTGTATAACCCTTTGGTTAAGAAACTAAAACTACATTAAACAAGATTAACACCCTACCGAATGTTTACTACTGATGGAGAAAACCCAATATACCAAACTTGAAACTAAAGTAGAATTCCTCGTTCTTGTGACTTAAGCTTGCACTAATGTTGGAAGAATAGTGTAGAGAAACTCAATACTTACCAAGCAAAGTATGAGACATTCGTCACCCTTTTCGATTATCCACAACGATTTTAGCGTGTGACACTGAGAACTACAACATATCTCCTTTAAGTGATAGTTAACCAGGTCTTCAACCAACCGCCCCGATTGCTGGTAACTAGATAACCCAAGACTTCATCTAAAAATTAAGCTCGAGTAAGTTATCATTGAAAGTCATGCATCCAACCAACCATGAATGACTAAATCCCGACTTCAAGATAAAATAAGTACACGCCTTCGAGAAATGCCACTTCAATCACAAATAAGTGATACCCGATCAACCCCATACTCACTTAAAAATTTAATCCCAGATCTAGCCATTAAAATTTTAAGCTCCATGATTCTTTATAATTATCGATCCCGATCTCGTCACATTATTGCTTTTTCACTTTGAACCTCAAATATAATTCTTAATCACTTGATTTACCAAAATTGACCATAATTATGTTAAAACAACACAATTACTCATGTCACATTTAAAGCAATATTATCTCAACCTACACCAATATACACGGCCCATTTTTATTTGATAGGGACTTAGCCCATGATATGGTGATAAGGTCTGGTTCAAGGAATTTGACGCACCCTTTTATTTAGGGATGAGATACCCTAAATTCACACACAGTTAACCTAATCACTTCATAACCGCCACCACCTAAAACTATCTCCCTACTTCCATCTTTATCTGCCATTCACCTTGGTATACTTCTATACGCAGGCAAAGATCCACAAGATAACACACAACCCATACATCTCGTATCCATTATATTTCACAAAACCATACAAACACTTTATTATATCTCTACTCCATAGCCATTCAAACCATATTAATCTTCACGATGAGAACATATATTCAAGGCTTCAAGATCCATTAGGGTCTTGGGTAGGTGCATTTGATTTTGTAATTGATTAACAAAATAGAGATGGATTATAACATAGTTGTTATAAATCTGTCTCTAATTTTGAAAATTGAATGAGGGTTTTATAACCTTTCACAGATCTATGATGATAACATGTTATATCTTTTAAAGATTTTAGGTTTAATGACCTAAACATGTATCTTAGATCAATTATATCTTTGCATTTATGATTAACTTGTGGTTTATTGGAGATGGAGGTGTGAGATTGGATAGATATGGTGTTGGATTTGTTATATTGTCGTAATTGGTTGTAGTGGATTTATGGAGGCTGTTGGATGTTGATGTTGTAATTAATGGCTGTTGTTGGTTTAATTTATGTAGTTGTTATTGATCTTGTTATTGTTCGAGTCTTGTCGAGTCCTCTTCTTCTACATTTCTTTTGGTTCTTGACTCGATACGACAGACTCAGTTGAGTTGACTCGGGTCATCTCGGTACATACCGAGTTGACTCGGTTAGGTTTGGTAAGGTTGTTTGGGTGTTAAACCGGTTCTCATTGAAGATGATAGATTGGCTTGTACAGAAGTCTTGGTTGATCGGTTCCCAAAGCAATCTGTTAGATCGGTTCCGCTTGGAGAGTGAGTAGATCGGTTCTCCTTGTAGAGTGACTAATCGGTTCTCCTTCTAGAGTGAGTAGATCGGTTGAAATTTGGCGAGTTGATCAGTTTGCACTGAGATGAGTAGATCGGTTCCTTCTAAAAGGAGTAGATCGGTTCTCAAAGTGGAGTCAGTAGTTTAGTTGAAACTGCACTCAGTAGATCAGTTCCAACAGGCTTGCAGTAGATCGGTTGTAACCAATGTTTTAAAAACCGGGTTGACCCGGCCGGTTCAACCGATTGAACCGTGAACCGGCTCGGAGACCGGTCTGGATGAGACCGAGTTTTTGCTTGTTTGAGAACCGGATTGAACCGCCGGTTTTTCGTTGACCCGGGTTGACCCGGTTTGATAAACCCGGCCGGGTCATGACTTTTTATCAAAAAAATATAACAAAATCTTTTTTTCTCAAGGATTTTTCTAATTTTAATGGATAAATTGAAGTGATGAGGAATATTGTTAGTTAAAATCTTATAAATGAGTAAATTAAAGTTATAAACTAACTTATAAACACCAACTAAGTTTTAATATAGATTGTTATAACTTAGATTTATATTAATTGTTGTTGCAAATATTTGCTATATTATAATAGAAATAGAACTTAAAATAAAGCTTATCGGTAGAGTCTTAATATTTTTCATCGGTTTCAATCGAATGAAGAAAATAAATCGAATAAATTATGAAATTACACAACTTTACATATTAAATATAGAAAAAAGTATACATATGTATAAAACCGGTTCGACCCGGCGGTTCAACCGGTTGAACCGGTGACCTGGTGAACCGGTAATTAAACCGGGTCGATTAAAAAACCGGGTTTTAAAACATTGGTTGTAACTACTGTTGAGTAGATCGGTTCCAGCTAGACTCCAAATCGTATTATCTCCTTGCCCTTTTTTTTCATCTTCATCTATGTTCTTGATCTTACCCAGAAAAATAAGCAGATTCAAACTTCAAGTAAAACCCAGAAATAAGCCAAACCATCAATCTAACAAATAAGCTTAAAAGGACGAAATAAGATTATACAGACCAACCCAATAAGCTGTAACCATAAAAGCTGACGCAACTATAAGCTCCAAACTAACAACAATCTGATGATATTTTTTTAACAAAAAAAGAAGAAAACATTGCACCATGGCTTTTTCCAGCCAAGAACAACCACAAAAATAAGCTTAAATAAGGAACAACACAACACGACCTGTGACGGATTTTAGACCAAACCTGACCGTAAGATCAAACCAACCCAAGAATGAAACCTGGCTCTGATACCAATTGAAAGAAACACGAAAACTATGATCCGGTGGTCTTGGTGAGTCAAACCACATGATAGCCATTTTAGTGAGAGAGAGTAGAGAGAGAAAGTTAAATGTAAAATAAGATGGAGATAATGTAAGATACAAAAGACTCAACCCCTCCATGGAAGCCATGGAGGGGTATATAAAGTCCATACGCCTCTAAACTATACATAGTTGCCTATTTTAGTCCTTGCGTATGAGACTATGATAAAGTATGGTAATTCTGTAAATGTCATCACGTAAAGTGAATTCCTAACATTTACCCTCCGATCAGAATCATACAGTAATGGGTACCCTCTGATCGGAATCACACAGTAATGGGTAGAAACTTTACCCTCTGATCGGAATCACACAGTAATGGGTAGGAACGTTACCCTCTGATCCAACAACACATAAACATTTAGCACATATCATATAATAGCCACATAAATGTCCATGAATCAATTATACCACATAATCACAGCAATTAAAAACATTTCAAAACCATTTGCATCATTTCCATCCCAATTTAAAAACAATGTAAAAAGAGGGACTATGAAACTCACCTCAAGCTTCACGAACGCGCACACAAATTCCAAGCAAAGTCTACACAATATAATTTAACGGGTTACACATGATTAAGGTTTCACGGCCTTAAACATGTAACATTTCAATTGATGGATATTAATGTCCCTATTATGCTTATAAACACTCTACCACACTTCCCACACTTTACTTGTACTCTAAATACCTTAAACCCTTTTATTCAAGTTTTCAGATTATAGCAGAATTTTGTAGTCAATTCATGACTAGAAATAAAATATTAAATCATCAAATTGACTTTCCCTACTGCATTCCCTACCTTCCCAATGGGTTATGAACTACTGTGATTTTTTAGAAAAAATAATATTGAGTCTAACTATTTTATAAAAATTCAACATCACAAAGTGTCCAGAATTTGACCTGATTGGACCACTCAAAAGTTTGACTTGACTATACCCATTTAGACACCTGGGAAAAATCAACAAAAATTATAGAAATTCATAGACATCATGAACTTGATACTGTTGAACCCCCATCAATTAAAAAGACGTTTTGATATGGTTTTTGACCTCACAAACACAACCCAGAATCTGCCCCGAAAACTCAGATTTGACAACGAATCTTGTTTGATTAATTAGACTTACTTCCACTCACTTTTAATTCATGAAACTACCTGGGTTGGAAATTAGACTATTTGTAGATAATTTTAAGATCAATAAAATCAATAAAAGCTATTTGTATGATCAAGTTATGACTCTTGTAAGATGACCTATAATTTTGCCCAGTTTTTAATTCCGAATTAACACCAACTAAACCTAACTAAACCATCCCATACGCTAATCATCAACCTTAAAACGATTATTGATGATCATAACCTTTAATTTACAGATTATACATGAACCCTAATCCATAAATTTAATTGTTACATGATTTTTAAAACCAAGATTAAAACATATAGATGATCTAGATTATAAAAATTAAAACTAACTTAATTTTAACAAAAGGTCAAACCTTGATTTCTTGAGAGCTTGAAAAATCAATAATGGGGGCTAGGGTTTGAGAGGATATGTCCACACAGACAAAAATGAGGAAGGAAAAATACTGATTTTATTTTATAAAACTAAACTAGTTTTCTAGTCAAATTTGGACTCCTTTTTTTAAACCGATCCAAACTAAACCCTTTTTATAAATAATATTTTTTATTAAATTTTCTTGTAAAATTTCGTTCTCCCCCCTATATATATTATTTTTATATATTATTTTTTTAAAATACAAAACTATTTACTATTTATTCACCTTAAATACTTAGATAAATACATAACTTAAAATAAAACGCTTACACTACTTATTATTAATTCTTATAAATTATTATTTACTTATTACTTCATAAATTAATTATAAAATCTCAATTCACTAAATAATCTCAACTCGAAATTTAACGATGCATACATCTTCTATTTTCCTAACAATAAAATAATGAAAATCACTATACTTCCGAAATTATCATCACATACGAAATGAAATGACTAAATCATTCATTTCCACTATCACAAACTCATATAATAACACATACCAAATAGCATATATCACCAAATCGACTTACGCACATAAATTAAAACACATAAAGCTAGCTAGGTTAACACTAACGGTTAAACTAACCTCGTTAAACCACGGTTGTCACACAATGCACCCAATCATTATTGTGATGACCTTCTTCTGATCTTTACCTAGATTAGTAAAATATTTTCAGATATGTAACTTATAAACATATATTTAGGACCATTAGAATTGCTAACAGAAGTCACAATGCGGATCATAGCTGGCAATGCATAAAAAAGAAGCATTTTTACCTTGTTTTCCTTTATCTTTCTATGTCACGTTCCAAGAAAGTTTTTCCCACGAATGTGATTCATATATGAGTATCCATCGATGTTTGCTAACACCACGAATCTTGAAACTTCTTTTCACAGTAGTTGGTGAAGTTTGATCTGGTAAAGCGATTCATCATATAAGATAAACCCTAAATTGAGAAAATTACCACTATTAGATGATGAATATCCTTTATACACTAATTAAATCTTTCGTTTAACAAAACATAAGAGTTAACCTCAAAATTAAAAACCAAAAGAAACCCTAATTTTATAATACTAAGAACAAAGAAAATTGAGAAAAAAAATCTTACCAAATTCATACGCTTGGTTGATTTGATTATAAACAGTTGGATCGATTTTGTTTGTAGATCTATCTAATTTTCTCCAGCCGTTATTTTTCTTTAGCCATTAGGTCTTAAATCCAATATTTTTCATGGATCCTCACCAACTAAAAGAAAGATCATTGTTTGTTCTTGCTTCATAGATCCAGATTTAAGAAAATTCATGGGTTGTTCCTGCTTCACCAATCTAGGTTTAAAATTGGTTTGGGTGATACGGCTTATGATTATTTGTTTGAAGGTGTTTTTTGATAAAATTAAATGTAAGGGGAGAGAATAAAAGCTCAGCCGTTGATTATTTTGATTTTACAGGTGTCATTATTTTAAGAAACTTTTAGAGAAGATGAGATTTTCAAAACCTTCTTTTATATAGGTTATAGATTACAAAACTATTAAATGAAACAATTAACTATATTAAAATAATATTAATTTATCTCTCTTACTTTTTATTAAACCCAAACTAAATCCAAATCCAAATCCTATATCAAACCCACTTACATACCAAACTTTACCTAAATAACTTGAATAAGGTTTTCAACCCGAATTAATCTTTTCAAAATAAGTTTATCAGGTTTGATTGATGTTAGGGAATTTTGACACCGTAAATCCCAATCTGAAGTCGTTACTTCAAATTGCTTATTTAATAGGGAAATGATAATGACGGTCCTATCTATATCTATAATATCTTAACTTATATTATAAAAGATTGAGTCTTTATATTTATTGTGGAGTTTAATTGAGAGCTAGGTAGTAGGTACCCACGCGCCTTGAGGGTGATGCCATAGCCAAAAAGTAATGTCACGTCAGCAAAAACCCTTATGGCACCATAATTTCTTTAACACCACATTTTGTGTCGTACTCCTTGGCACTAGAAAATGTGGTGTCATGGGATAATTTTTTTCATTTTACTTAAAATAAGAAATACAAAATATAAATTAAATAAACTTCATTAAAATTAAGAAACATTACATAAAAATAAAAAAAATACGAAAAAAAGTAAACATAAAAATACATAAAGTTAACTAGTTTTGTGGTGGATATAACGCCCGAATTCGTGCTTTTGGGCGTTGATGATAGCTGCGCCGACCGGATCCATCCCGCGTGTATCGATTTGTAGCACTCGCATATCCGCGAAAATCTTTTGAGAACTAATTAAATTAAATCTCACGTTTGCCTCTTATTCGATAACATCCATCTTTGTCTTGCGGTCTAACTCATATTGTAGTTGCATCATTTCTTGAAACATTGTCGGGTTTTCACCAGAACTAGCGGTCAAGTTTGACGAATGTTGACTCTTACCAATTCGTTGTGCCCTGGGTGGCCGGGGCAATGCGTCTTCTCCAAAATGCTCGGGGTCCTCGTCGGTAACCCGAAGAAGATTTTGTCTTGCCAATGTCGATTCAAGATTTTTCCACTTGTGCTTGTCTTTCAAAAAAAGCTAAGCGCTCTTGTGCTTAAAATCCGAACCCGTGTGTGTTTTATACCATATTTCAACCCTCTTCATCCAATCATCATCGTTGTGCCCACTCATAACATTCGTTTCGATCACTAATGAATTAAACTTATTGACATCGCGATTCATTTGAGTCCACTTTCCCGTCAACATGTTCTTGGTACGTGGCGGGTAGTTGTTTTTTTTGGCTTCCTCATTGTATACGTCGAGAATTTTATACTAAAATGTATCATTTTTTTTTATAGAACCTACTTTTGGATCCTCAGATATTAGATTGAAAGATTTCGCCAAAAGAAACTCCTCGCCTTGGCTCCATAAATGTCGGGATCGGGACCCTTCGGCTTGCGGTTCTTTAGTTTTCTTCGCCATTTTCTTGATATGCGGTCCTTTTGTTTTTTTCGACATCAGGGTGGGGAGGGGCTCGTCTTCTTCTTCGTATTCGTCTTGTAGTTGGTAGGATTGTTGGTCAGAATGTGGTTGGGAAGAACCTGGTTGGTTTTGTTGTTGTTGAGAAAATTGGTTATATTGCATTTTTTATTGGTTAAATAGCATTTGTTCGTCGGAATTAACATATGGGTTATTATAGTTGGGATAGTAAGGCATTTGGGTGTATGGAAGTTGAGTAGAGGAGGGCGAATTGATGGTCACATCGAAGACGAGCCCGAAATTTGGTTTTGTGGGTCGTTTAGCATACCGGAAATCCAATTTGAGTTGGGATTCATTTTGTTGAGAAAAAATGATAGAAGTAGAAAATAATATGCTTTAAAATATATTGGAAGTGTGTGTGAAATATGAAATAATAAGAAGGTATTTGTATGATTTTTAAGGGGTAAAAATTTGAAATCTTTAGGGTATTTAATACAAAAAAAGGTAACAAACACTCCTTACCGTTTTATAACGGTCAAATTTAAAATAAAATAAAATTTGCCAACCGCGGTGGCTGGTCGCCATGGTGTCGTACGCCAAAGAAATGTGATGGTTGGAGGCCATGGTGCCAAGCCATGGCACTTCGTACCCTTCACTCTTATAGAAATAATTATTTCATTCCATCTTCAAGTGAATTAAGAATTTCTAAAGTCATGAAACGAACCATTAACCACACAAAGCATGTTTAATATCTACCATTTCAACTTCTTCTTTGAGGTATGTTTTTAGTGAATATGAAGTGGTAAGTTAAAGCAAGCTAAATTGATTTTTAAACATCCAGTCCTTTTCTTTGTGATGATTAAGAGTAATTAGTATAGACTTTTTGTTTGCTTTTGTCAGCAACAAAAGCAAACAAAAAGTCTATACTAATTAGTTCATATTACCATTATCAGTAGTAAGTATAAATAGTTTATAAGTATTTGATTCGCTTGTAAACATTGTTATGTAAGTGTGAGTATCTTTTCAGTTATTTGCATTTTTGATATTTAAATTCTTACACATGATTTTATTTTATTGCAGTGGAAATTTAACAAACTTTGGTAAATAAAAAAGAATGCATCCAAAATACCAATTAGGAGGTAATAATATAAAACCAAAATTTAATATACAATGTTGATTTTTTTCAATCGATGACTATCCAGAAGTTAAAACTATATAATACCACATGCGTTGCTTTCATCATTTTTGACCCGCAAAATCAATACATAGCAACAAGAGCAGCTGAAGGGCATATACGAGAAATCTAAAGCAGAAGTGGATTAGCTCCTAGAGAAATGCCGAAGAACAATTGAAGGACATGAAACACATCAGGTTCACGTCAAAGGAATGGTAGAAAAGCAAAGTAAGATTATTTTCTAGCTATAAATCATATGGCAGTTAATTATTTAGACTCTAATAATTATTTTACAAGAAGTATTGAACCCACTTGGAAACTGGAAACGCGAAAGCTTCATTACACATACACGTTAGTTTTCTAATTTTAAGTTGTGGATATATGACATTATGACCTATTATGTAATTATATTAAGCAACTAATACGGCAGGTTGCAATATAGTTATCAACGCTTCATGTCAAAGTGATTTACATAGTTTCTTGTAGTTTTCTTGGCTTTGCTTTACAATGCTGCAAATTTACTAATATGGTATTATGTTGCCCTTGAATTGTAAAGTGACCCTATGGCAGTTGTATATGCCAAGAAGAACAATGGTACTCTGGAGGAACTCGAGCGCACATAAGTGATCCTGAACAACTTTAGTCCTATGTGGATTCAGAAAATGAGTGTGGCATTCCAATTCGAGATTGTCCAGCCATTGGTGTAAGCATTCTTCTAGATTGTTTTATAGTTCAACACTATGATAGACCCCATTGATGGTTTAGGAAATTCCTCAAATATATCTTTGTTTCTTTTTCATAAAAATTAATAGAAATCGTACCTAGTTCGCGCGACGAAGTTATGATTAAAGTCTTATTTTTTCTCATAATAATCAATAGCGGTAGCTACATTGAGCTTCAAAATCATCAACCCTCATATCCATAATAAGCCATCTTTCAATGCAATAAGAATAGAATCAAAATTAGCAGATATTCCGAAGTTTAATCTCATTTTTCAGTTTTAATTATTTTATCCGAACGAATATTTCGGTTTTAATTATTTTATCTGAATGAAAAATTAAAAGCTGATCGGAATGATCAGAAAAATCAGAATAGTAGATTTGGATTAACTAATTTAAGGGAAGGGAGAGAGAGAGTCAGGAGGATATGTGTTTGAAAATAAATGAAGGAAGATGAAAGAATAATGAAAAAGGCTTTATATAGATCAGAGAAAATAAGTTTAGCACATTAAGTTTCAAATTAAATTCCATCCATTAGATCAAACCAAATGGATAATAAGGATGTGTCAATGGTGCATTTAGTTGAAGGAAAGTTTTCTTAATTTTCTTTCTCTAGTTTCTTAAGTAAATAACACAAATAATAACTTTTCAATCATGTAATGCTTTATTGATATAATCAAAGTATTACAATGTGATATGGATCGCACAAGTTGAATGACAATATAAGATCACCCTTTGAACAAATAAACTTGACAAGGAATCAAGTTTACAAGCAAACTTGTAGAGTCCCGCTAATAGGATCAGCTGACTAAAGTATAAGTTCGACAAGTGAGTAAATGACTATAATAACGACAACAATAAAAGCGACAGTCTTTACTCCTTACAACATTCCCTATTTATAGTGATACGAGGTTGTATCCTTAGTGGAGGCAGTTGAGACGTGTCAAGAATCCTGTGGTGGAAGTATAACTGCATTTAATGCACGTCAATTCTTAGAAACATCCCGCTCATACTTTTGTGAATAGTTCTGCCATTTATTCACAACTTTCACCAACTCGTACTTTACTTCAGGCGTTAAGTCAAACAACACTTTGTCCCGCCATAATTCTTTATTGACTTATCCCGCCTAAACTTCATTCAGAGAAGCTAAGTGATGATGTGTCATTTTATACACTTTTACAGGGTCATTTAACTCCCTAAATCATGCAAATATGCCTAAAATACATAGTTAATCATTTCTTTTTGTGTTTTTAGCATTTGGAGGAAATACACGTGACTTGGACTCAATTTGGGAAGAAACAGGACAAGATTGCAGCTTTACACGAAGTGACTTTCAAAGTATGCGTACAGTGTCTGGAGACGGCGTCTGGATTTGTGGTGACGCCGTTTGAGCTTACAAGCGACGATGTCAAGACTTTTGTGACGACGTTAGAAGGTAACCGCCTCAATGAAACCCTAGAAGATTCAGCGAAGCGACGGCATCAGGATTATAAAGCGACGCCGTCGCGGTCATTTTTCTATATATACAAACTCGTTTTTAGGGTTTTAGGTGTGAAAATTTTGGGATACGAACTATATACTTAGGGTTTGAGTTGTAGCAGCTTTTAGGTCGTTTTTAGGGTTCTCAAAACCCTTTGTAACATCCTATTACTCATGTTTTAATCAAGTGAAGTCCTTTATCTCTTAATTTTTCAATATATCTATGTGTTGTATGATTAATTATTGTTCTTCACTTCTCTTTAACATGTTAGGCTAGATCTATTAGTATTTACTTATGATTGCATTAAACTTGGTTTGTAGATCCTTTTAATATTGCTTCTTATGATGGATGTACGCGTTAGGCTCTAGAAAACAGGTTATAAAATATTACACTAGCATAGACGTCTAAGGAAACGCGAGTGTGTAGAAAGGATACCATCGGTAACAGTCTTCATACTACCTTACCCCTAATATGGTTGATCCCTCTTAAGTGTTTGCATGTAATGTACTCTTAGGGGCCTTGTAATAGTCTTCATACTACCTTACTTGTGCGTTGCTTTAACGGAATATTACATAGACGGCGGATTCGTGTAATTCGTTTATGACCTAGGAAATACTTACACAGATCATCACAAGTGTGACAAAGCAATAGGATCAGGAGAAGCAAACTAAGGAGTAATGCATGATTAAGTAAATATGTTTGATTACCCATACAAGTTGTCACCAAATTTAGTTTATATTTAGTTTTAGTTTAATTAGTTTAAAACCAAAACCACCTCTTAAAACTGAGATTTTACCTGCTTTCATAAAAATATAAAAATACAAAAATACTCTTCTTTCAATCCCTTAGATCTTAGTTAGGTTTAGTTCGAACCTTCACACGCTATTCCCCTAGTGCACGATAACAACCCTCGAGTCCTTGCTATACTACACTGCAACGATAAGGTACTCTGCCTAGGGAGTTGTAAAACCTGTTGCGTTTACAATGACCGCATCACTAAGTTTAGCTTTCTCTCCGTCAAAGGGTGATAGGATAGTCAGGGTATTGCCACCCATGACTTTCCGTAAACCATCAGCGTATTTCATCTACATACCAGCTGATACCCATCCCAGCCGACGAGTATGTCTTTAAGTAATCTTCGACTTCCTTTACGATGTCTTTGGCTTGAATACGTCTGAGGTGCTCGCTGATGCTTTGCACTCAACAAGTCCTTCAATGCTCGCTGATGTCCATCAGCAGCTCTACAACACTTAGCCTAATTCTATTTTAATCTAAACAAAGATAATTGGGCTCATAAATTGGCAACACTCTTTTTTCTCTAATGAATCTTTTGAAAATTGGAGAACTCCAATTCAAATTCTCTAAATCATAGTTATAATATAAGAAAACAGATTTTCTATTTTCATTAAAAAAATTCTAAAAAACACTCATTTAAACACGTTTTTTTTCTATGTTTCTTGAAAAACTCTTATAAGAAATGTTGATCCCTTTTGAACAGATCTTACTTAGCTTGTTAAAGCTTAGTTGTATTGGATAGATCCAAGACAACTATGGTAGAAACTAAGATTGAGAATATCACAAACTATGCGGAATCTAGTTTGTAATACTAAGAAGAACAATGAAACAGTAAAAACAAGATCTTGCTAAACTTTCAATATATTGAACAATCAAAGTTACAGAATAACCTTGTAACTATGAACACTAACTATGATTGCTATGATAAGTAATATGAAAACTTATATCTAGATCTATGCCGTAGGGTTCCTTTTATACACTAAAAAACCCTAATGGGCTTACAAAACGCGTTACGTGATCATGCATATCTATTCCTAATATAACTCATGCATATCACATAAGCAGTACTAACTATTATATCTAAAAGTACTAACTATTATATCTAACAGCACTAATAAACTGACAGTACAAACAATTTGTACTAGCAGTACTAACTAAGCTTGGCAGTACTAAGTCTTCTCTTGGTAGTACTAAGTTAATCCAACAGTAGAAACTTGTAGAAGCCCTTAATTCCCAACAATCCTCCCCTAAACTTGTGATTTACCTCCAAATCATCAAGTTTCTTGAATTAAACCTTTCTGAGAGGATTCTTCTAAACATTCTTCTACTTCTCAATCTGTGATCTTGTAAATCTAAGAAGCTCAAATGCCATTTTACTTTCATGATCAACTTCAAGTCTTCTACTTAACATTCTTGAGAGCATTTCTTGTGTAAGAGGATATTTCTTCTCCACCAGCATGTGAATAGTAACTCCAATATCCATCAATAGTACATGAACTCCACATGAATCATATAAACTCCAACTTATCAATGTGTAGTCCTGTTGAGCTTTCCAGATCTCATCTTCCTCACTTGGTTCAAGTAAAGTTATGAGGTCTCCCCAAAGTAGTCTGTCATAGCCTTCTGGACTTGTAGACTCAAATCTTTCCTTTACTAATCTGTATAGCTCCAACACATCTTGTCTGTCAAAATCATCAAGCATTGCAGTAAAGATCTTGTAATATTTAGTGCTTCTATCAGCCCTGATGATCTCATAATACATCTTGTCTTCTGCTAGAATGTGTGTCTTCCAGTCAACTATTAGATATTTTGTGGCTAAGGACTCAACATTGACAGCAACATCATCTTCAGGAACTATCTTCAAATATTCCTTAAGCTCTTCCTTTTTAGCATTATCCTCCATTTTGTGTCTTTTAGCACTTTCTTCACTTTGCTTCTCACCTGCTCTTTTCCTAGCTATTGTTTTCTTTCTACTGCCTCCAGCTTTCTTTTCACTACCTTTTTCCTTATCATCTGAATCCATAGGTACAAAAGAGTTTACCTGTTTGTATGTTTTGTCAAAGAGCTTCTGAATTTCTTCATAACTCTTTCCTTTCAGTTGATTGTGTTTGTATCCACCCATATTCTTCAGGTATGTACACATTCTATTCCTCATCTGAGTTTTGGTAGGCGGTTTACTCCTTTGCTTTGCTGCTCTCTGTGTTGCAAAGAACTTTTTCCTTTCTGCTATAATCTCTACTAACAATCTTGATTTTTCTTCAATGGAGTATAGTTCTTGTTCCTCAGTTTGAAGTCTTGCAGCTTATTCTTCATCAGCTTCAATCATAGCTAGAATGCTATCCAGTTCTTCATTAATGACTGCTCTGCTAGCTTCTTCTTGAGCAGTTCTTTCTCTTTGCATTCTTTCCAATTCTACTTGTTCTTCAGCATGAAGTCTGGGAGCCAATTCTTCATCAATATGAATCTGGTCCTTCTTTTTTGATGGCTTCTATGGTTTAATCATTATGGCTTTTCCCTTGTCTTTTGCTGAAATTTGAGGTTGAGGTTGTCTTGATGTTGTTGTTGTTGATTCACTTACTTCTTTAAAGACAATTCCCTTCTCCTTCTGTGGTTTTGTAGCACTCTTTCTGATTTCCATCAAGGTCTCATCAAAAGTAATATCATCTAAAGCATCAACAGTAGAAACTCCAGCAGTTTTAACTTCAGTGCTAGCAGTACTAACTTCTGCACCTGTAGTACTAACTGGTATATTAGTAGTACTAATATTAGGCTCAGCAGTATAAACTTCTTCAGGGGAAGTATACTCAAATCAGGTCCTAAATCATACTCATGCCTCCCTTGACTGTCCACCCATCTGTACTAAGGTAATTCCCTCATCTTCATCAATCTGAGCAATCTTCCTCCCCTGTTTGGAAGGATCCTCTAAATCATCTTCATCTTCTTAAACAACAAGTCTGACCCTTCTTCTAGCTTTGCTTGACTTTACTTTGTTCTCTAACTTCTTCACCTTCATGATGAGCTTAGTGTAAGCAGCACCATAAGTCAGTTTGGTCTGCTTTAAGTCGGATTCCAAACTCTCCACTTTCTTGGACAATGTGGTACAAAGAACCGTCAATTCATTAAGTGTCATACTGCCCTCATCACTTCCAAGTGTGTGAACTCTTGAGAGAGGTGAATCATGGGCATGGTAGCAGTCTCTTTAGCAACATGGGTTGTTTCCATAGATGGTGGTGAAGTTGGTGGTTGTGAGGTAGATGGAGCACTGGTGGGTATGTGATGGGACTCAACTGGGATTGTTGATCCTTCACCCTAAAAAATTTGACCATGGACAAGCATTTTTGGAAACAATGGAATGTCCACCTCATTATATCCCTTAGAAGCCCTTCTCATATTGCCAAAAAGTTTTTGTGTAAGTGTAGGAGCAATATAAGTTCTTTTTTAAGGTAGAAGTTATCTTTTGTGCTTATTAAAAAAGATTTGTATAAATCTTAGATACATTAAAAATTTAGACTGATTATCCAAGTTTTTCACCATGCCATCAAAAATCAATTTTGAAAAATTAATGGTTTTGTTTGTGGCCAAGCAAATGATGGCAGGTTTTGTTTGTGGCCAAGCAAATGATGGCAGTGGCTATGTTGCTACTAAATTGATCCCAAGCAGTTTTCTTAGCACTCAAACAGTGTAGGATGGTATGAATCAAAAACCTCCATTGAGGGGAAAAGTGTCCCTTTTGAAAAGTTAATCTGTCATAATTGGACACATACCCCATAAGAGCAAGTTACTCAAGAATTTCAGTATTAGGTAAAGTGCTAATACCATCAGAATCTTCTAGCTTGAGATGCCTCCTTATAGATGCTTCAGTAACAGTATTGACCCTCCCATCAATGGTAGCAGTTATTTCCATCTCTATTCTCAGATGTACTTGAAGAAGCAGTTTGCCAAAACTAATGGATGAGTGAAACATAGATGATTGGATTTTTAGTAAGAGCATACTTGATGTGAGTAGAATTGAGAAAATCCACTATATGATGAAATCCTGCACTTCCCTTTGGTTTCTTTAAGAATGAGACCATATTGTGTTTGTCACAGAATTCCAAATTCGCCATTTGAGTAAGAGAAGTTTGATTAGGGTTCTGGGATATGTTTGTTTATGAGAGTATATGTGTTTGGTAGAGGAAATTGAGATAATAGAGAGTACTGAAGGTTTTTGATTATACCGACTGAGTAAAGTTGATTCTTTATCTTGAAGAAAGCTTATGATTTTATAGAAAGATCATGAATTCTCCAAATTAGTCAAACCTATAGGCGAAGTAGTTGGCGGAAATTTCGCAACGGCTATATTTAATTAAGGAAATTCTGTTATGCCTCAAACAGTACTAATGGTCACCCAACAGTACTAAATTTAGCCTAACAGTACTAACTTTAAGCCCAGCCGTATTAACTTTACCCAGCAGTATTAAGATATGCCTGGCAGTACTAACTTAATACTAGCAGTATTAAGTTTATGCCTAGCAGTATCAACTCTAATTCTATTACAGCAAGAATTTCCATCACAAATTTAGATTCTTACAAACTCTCTTTCTGTTTTTCAGCTCATTATATCTCTTATTTCTTTTTCTCACCAATTTACTCTTTCTGTTTTTATATCACACACCTCTCTTTTTGTTTTTCAGCTCACAATATCTCTCATTTCTTTTTCTTACAAATTCAGACAGTTTTGTACAATGTTCCATCAATTCCATTAGTTTCATGCTGTCCTATCCACTTCCAAGTGTGTGAACTCTTGAGAGAGGTGGGTCATTGAACTATTTAGATGTAGTCTTAAACCTAGTTTAAGCATCTACACCCTCCAATATGGTATCTTGGCACCTGGGACCACTACCTGAACTAGTTCCCTAAGGACTTTATAGGAAACTAGAAGGGGGTTGAATAGTTTACCGGTTAATTTGGCGTTTTAAAACTTTACTTAGAAAATTGTTTGATTCGAGTTGTATGTCAATCAATCAACAATATGAATCACAACTAAGCTATCTAATGTAATGAACTAAGTAAACAATAACAATATAAAGAGATAGAGAAAGAAACGATCAAACCAAGACACCAAGATTTATAGTAGTTCGGCAACGAAGCACCTCTTCGTTCCTACTCCACTCCCCGAGTACTCCACTCGAGATTTCACTATGTCAACAAGCTCCCTTTAGGCGAAGAAAATCGTTTACACATCGCTTACTTTCTTTTCCGACACTAAGCTAGATGTCGAGTCCTAATCTTAGCTAGAACCAATCTAAGACTTCACTAAGTCTTTACACACTCACAAGATATATATACCCTTGGATTGACACACAATCCAAATCACACCAATACATAATTTACACTATTGGATCTACACATAATCCAATTTACACAACAACACTAAGTAGATGTAATGAAGATTTATGATCTTGAGGAGGAAGAGAGAGATCACTTGATAACAATTCGTATGTAGAAGAATACGATTGTTCTTCTCTTGCACTTGATTAGAAGAAGAAGGGAGGAAGAAAGAATTAATCACTTGAAACAAGATCAAGGTATGTTAGTGATCAAGATATGTGTTTTAGAAAGAAAGAAAAAAGAGAGAAAAGTAGATCTGAGAAAATTCGTAGCAAGAGGTTCTGTTTTTCAGATGAAGTGGCCCAGTATTTATAGGGGACAAAATATAACCGTTGCCTGGTGGCTGTCTTGGCGGTCCCTTATATATAAGGGGGCCGCCAGGCCTATAAGGGGGCTGCCACTGGACTCCGCTTCCTTTTTTGTCTTTTTGTGGTGAAGGTTGTATCCGTTATGAAACCTTCCATTTTGGGGGGGAAATTTGAATTTCAAATTTTATGTTTTTAATAAAACATTTCTTTTAATGAATAAATATTTTGTTTTTATATTTTTATAAAAACACTTTTGTAGAAATGTAAGGTTTAAGAAAAAATATTTTCTTGATCACTAATCATGTTTAATGATTTGTTTATCCATACCTTAAGTGATTAATCTTAGAAATAGAATTTTATGATTAGTAATTTATAAACGTTTAATTTTATTGTAAACGTTTTTACGTTTTGTTATTATCAAAACATTGAGAGGTCGAAAAATATAAATAACGTTTTTAGACATTATTTGTATTAACAATCTCCCCCTTTTTGATGATGACAAAACATAAACTCATTTAGTATAAAAGTAGAAGTTTATAAATTATTAATGAGTTTAATTCTATTTCTCCCCCTTTTTGTCAAATCCAAAAAGGTTGATCGTCGAGTCGTAGTAGAGAGAAAGAAATCGACGATAAAAGACTCCCCCTTGATGTAAGCTCCCCCTTGTTCGGGGCACCAAGGGATCGATCTTACGATAATTTGTTTGCTACAAAACAAGGTTAGAAATACAAGTGCAAACCAACATAGCATGACAAATATCTTAAGAGTATAATCCACACATTTAGAAACTCATAAATAAAGTGCATTTAAATTCATAAAGAAATCATATATAGCCATAAGGACAATATATGATGATACAACATGAGATAATCATAACCAAAACACAACATATTAA
Organism: Tanacetum coccineum; assembly: GCA_026074375.1. NCBI lineage: Eukaryota > Viridiplantae > Streptophyta > Magnoliopsida > Asterales > Asteraceae > Tanacetum > Tanacetum coccineum. The sequence continues at coordinate 108,329 of BQNB010003265.1, forward strand.
AGCATCTAATGAAGATAACTAGTAGATGATTCTTGACTTCATAGGAGATATTTTAAGGAGAGTTGGTAGTGATAGATGATGGGAAAGGGGTTGAGGGCCTAATGATGAGAGATTTGATTTGGTTAAGGTCATCTTTTAAGATATTGAATATTTTACGAGTACCCAAACAACAATGACAAAAGTCCGAATGAAAGTTGACTTGGTCTAGACAAGGAGGATGAGTGAATGGTGAGGAAGGAGGTGAACGATTAGTTAGTTCAATTGCATTTTGAATTGTGATATCAAGAATATTTGAAAGGTGTAGGAGTTCATGCAAACGGTTTTCACTATGATTTGGAATAGAAGTTTATAAAGGTAAGGAAGAGGATGTAGGATTAGGTGAATTTGGAGAGGGAGGCAAAGGAGTGGTATCAAAGATCGGAGAGGTTGGTGGAGATATAGGTAGTGAGTTATTTGGAGATAGAGGAAGTGAGTAAGGCAAGAAATGAGTGTTTCTCCAAGGATCTATGATTGATTTGTGAGATTTTTCACCATAGTTTCTAGGAGATGACATGTTATGAGTGAGATTAAGAATGAGATGTGTTGGATGAGTAGTGATGAAGAATATGGTGTTCATATATAGGAGAATATATGGCAAGGCATGGTATGCTTAGTATTGAGGTGTAAGAAATTGTTTTGATGTAAAGGGAAATAACAGATTTTTATCAAAAGATTAGTCAAAGGTGCAGAAAAAGAGAAAAGACTAAAAAGAAACGTGTTAGCTGTCGGCGGTCCCATAATGTTTGGCGGTCCTGTATATATAAGGGGGCCGCCGAACTTTTTAGGGGGCCGTTTTCTGGAATTTCGAAATTTTCCAAAAATTAGTCTTAGGTGTCGAAATGACTTAAAAGGGTTGGAAGGTGATTATAGTATCTCCATTTCATCAAGAATCGTATAATCTAGCCAAATAACTAATATGCAAGAAAAGAAATCATGCAATAGGACAAGTAGAACCATATAAATGAAAGATTTACTAAGTGTCACATAGCAAGCATGAAATAGCGACATAGACATGTTGTACATGTACACAAGAAATAGTGACAGAGGTTAAGAAGATATTACATCATAACAATAATACTAGTACATATGTTGAGTAATAGTCAAGAAATGTCTCAACTAACATTTGAATCATCGCTTGAGACTTCATTAAAAGATATGTAGATGATTGATTTAAGATGAATGGGATGAACCCAAGGTTTCATGGGTCCCCAATATGATTGGTATTTAGATTTTTGTAGATGATGATTAATTTTGATGATATGTTCATATAGAAGATTTAGAATCATTCCATATGGCATTGGAGAATTTGGTTGATTTTTAATGTTTTCAACTCGTTTGGTTATAAAGTAGGCAAAGTTAAAATGAGTACTTGTTAAGATGCAATACATCATGTGATATGATGATGTAGGAAGAAATGGTGATTCATTTTGAGTGCCAAAGGCATTATCTTGAATGATTTCATTCCAAGATCTCATGTCCTGACGAAGTTCTTCTTTGAGGACTTTGTTTGGAAAAATTGTTTTTCCGGTTGTTGTGATTGATTAAATAATTTCCTTTGGTGTTGCAATGTGTGTTTGATAAGGTGTGTTTGACTCTTGATTAGTTTTCAATGTGTTGAGAGAGGGTTCTTCAGAATAAGAGCACTCTCCTTCACATGGAATGAAGAAAATTGAGGCAAATGACTTGAGTAAGAACTTAAATGTTCTCTTCAAAGCCCAAAATGTTAAGAAGATGTTTTTATTCTCATATTTGGTGATTTCTATTGAGGAGTAAAATTCAAGTAGAAATCTTGGACAAATTCCTTCATGAAGTTCATATATTTTTACAAGTTTGATAATTTGAAAGAGGCTTTGAATATTATCATATTTAGTGGATTCAGGGGATATAGGATGACCTTCATGAATTGATCTACATTATAGGTTTCGAATGATGGGTTTTAAGATATCAGGAATATAGTTTTCATCAAAAATTGTTGGAATGTATGATTTAGTGTACCGTAATTCATCTTCCAAATTTCTTTCACCTATAATTAAAAGAAGATAATTTTAGTTAGCTTCCTTTATTTAACAAGATGTCTAGTGTGTGCCTATATGCAACAAATGTGGAGCAAAGATCAACTCGACCTAGTATAAAATCCTAAGAGTTAACCCAAACGCTCCTTAGTTTGATTTTGCTTAACCAAACAAGTCGAAAAATACATATGAATTATGTATCTCAAAATTTGTTCATGAGATCATTATGCATGTGTTTGAAAATGTTTTTAGGTTGTATTGACAATGCATAACAACAATTTTATTGTGTTCCTAACGTGAGTGATTTGGAAAATAAAATTGGGGTTTTGGTTCAAAAATAATGTTTCGACAAACTCGTCAATGTATGCAAATCCTATGTCTACGGGAAGCATATGAGTTATACATTGTATCCTAGTAGTTTTAATTGAACAAAATTGAAGGAAAAATGAAAAATACCCAATTTCAATTTTTGGTGTTCATCATGAACCCTAGACTCAATTTGAAAGGAAATAAGTGAAATGACTTACAAATGATGATCTTTGTGATGTTAGAAATGATTATTGGTGTTGGTTTGATCTTCAATTAAAGTTTTAATGGTCGATTTTTGAGTTTTGGTAGATTTTGGGTCGAGTTCGTCAATGGCAACAGGAAAAGGGGGTGTTTGTTTTTTAGTTTTGAAAATTTTGTTTTGAGTGTTCCATTTTTTGAGTTCCTGGTGGCGGTCCCATATCTCCTAGCGGTCCCAAATATATTAGGGGCCGCCTATATGGGGGCCGCCCTCAGGCAGTGTTTTTGAACTTGTTTTTGACAAAAAATTTGCGAAGAGGAGTGATAATTTAATTTGCATTTCACGAATTAAATATGCTTAAAGTACTTCGGATGAAGTATTTAAGTTGTCACGACACGGAATGGAACATATGGAACACAGACTAGAATTGAGACAGAAGAAAGATGCGACTTAATATGATTTATGGAATATGTTCCATCATTCCTAAACCAAGACGTAAATAGTTAAGACATTTCACGTTTAAGAGGTTTAGTGTGAAATGTCCGGCAATATTGTCGACGGCTTACTTTTTTGATAGATATATTTCCTTTTTGGACATTATCACAGAGGAAGTGGTGACGAATTTCGATGTGTTTGGTACGAGAATGTTGCTCTGGGTTTTTGCTAAGGTCAATCGCACCTTTGTTGTCGCACATGATGGGAACGTCCTCGAGTCGTAAGTCGAGTCGATAGAGCTTGTTTCATCCATAGTGCTTGTTGACATGCCTTTCCGGCGCTTACGTATTCAGCTTCGATACTGGATATAGCAAGAGCGGTTTGTTTCTTCGAGAACCAAGATATTAAACAACATCCCACGAACGTACAAATACCGCTAGTGCTCTTTCGGTCTACATAATCTCCCGCATGATCAGAGTCGGCATATACTACGGTTTCTATGCCGGTCCCCTTAGGATACCATAATCCTAATCGTAGTGCTTTAATTTATCGGAAGATACTTGTTAGATTAAGAAATCCAATAACCCATCCCCTTACGACTTTTATTATGACTAATATATGTGCGATGACCTTTTATAAATTAAGAAAAGTAAGTGACGTTTCATATTTAATATTTCTGATGTCTGTCAAAAAGCGAGAAAACTTCATAAGCATGTTATATAAGCCAAAACAAACTCCCCGAACCTCATAAGCTTGCTGTTTGACATATATGAGACTATCAAGTATTTTTTTCATATGCTAAACATAGGGGGTGTTTGTTTATTTCCAGGGTTGTGAGATTATTTTGTTCGGCTTGATTTTCATAAACATATTTGTTAAGCTTTTTTCTTTACATGGGCTAAGTTATAATAAGCTCATAACTAAGAAAAAAACCAAAAAAAATGGCTAATGAAGAATTATCTGAAGAAGATAAGCTCATGATCCTGAAAATAAGCTTATATATGCGCTTATTAGCTTTTATGTTTTTGGCTTATATTTCATAAACCTGTTTACTTGGGCTTATTTTTCTGTTAGTAACTTATTTTTTCATTTTTCAAAACATAATAAGTTCATAAAAGTGTTGGACCAATTTGACCATGTTTTCAAAGTGAGTGTGTTCTGTTACAAATTCAAAACTTCTTTAGTGGTGGACCACTTTGACTCGGTTTGGTGACCGGCGAGAGTAGCATGCTATACGAAACTTGAGTACATATATCAGCATAAAGACTGATACAATAAATTTTCTTATAGTTTTCTGTATCTTGAAAACTAATCTATGAAATGTCTTCGGTGATGACTTTCATGAAATGGCGTGATCAATATGGAGAAGTTGTGTTGGAAGTGGTGCGAAAAGAGTACAAGGATCATGTTAAGTGTTCGGGCTTCTAAGAATAGAAGCAGTACAAATAGGTTGTTGAAGAACAACACTTCAAAAACAAAGAAGACAACTCCATTTTATACACGTGCATGATAATAATTTTTTAATATAATTTAAAATTTTCAATTTTTCACTTTTAACCTTTTTGTTTTCAAAAGGTTACACTTTTAACCTTAGTTTATCAATAACTTTAACTTTAACCCTTATATAAATAAACATTTTTATTAGTTTATAAATAGTTACTATTAGTCCTTTCTTATAAAACCATTTCAATTGTAGTCCTTGAGTTTTTATACAATTTAAAGTTTAACCTTTTATTTTACATCATTTTCATTGTTAACCTTAGTTTTTGAACTCTTTTCATTTGTAGTTCTTTATTTTTCAAATTATCTACTTCTTTTATTTTTACTTATTTTAGCCCTTTAGTTTAATCATTTTCACCATTAGACCTTATCTTAAGTTTTTTTTAAACATTTTATTTAAACCTTTCGTCTAATAATAGTTTTCACCGTTAGTCCTTCTAGCTCAACAACTCGTTAACAAAAGTTCCAATACTTCAATTCCGACAACGATTTCACCAACAACAATTAATCATTATTTCACGGTTTCTTCTTGATTTAGTAAAATCCCGTAAAAGATTACTCTTTTATCGGTTTAAGTCATAGACTTGTAAAATCCCGTGAACGTTAATTGATTCATCATAACCACATCATCAATCACTTAATCTACTTAAGATCCTTAATTTCATTTCACACATCGAATTTCAATGGAATCTTCAAATTCAAATTCAAAAGAGAGAGAGCTGCAATGATTGCAACGTTTGATTCTGTAAATCAAAGGCACTCCCACTGCACAAAACAAAGGCACTCCATCTGCATGACATGGTTTGAACAACTCGAGACACATCTTCATGATCTCTATCTCCTTAATTCGCCTTATGCTGTTGATGCATTTAAACCAGCATTTCGCTCATTCTTTGGTGAAGAGCATCAGACTTTCAAATTAAAGATGTTTCATAATCTGGATCAGTTAAGGCTACAACTTGAAAGAGAGAATCTTCATGGGGTTAATGCAAAGACTTGTCTTCAAGCACTCAGAACACAGTTCAAGGGATTTCTTGCCTCCAAAGGGGTAAATGCAACGGATCTTCTGAATCAAGGTTGGCAACAAGACTTCGAAGACTTCACGCGCTGTGAACCTAGTGCGTACAGACGTGATTTACTTGAGAACCTGGATACACTTGAAGCGGTCATTCATAGAGCTGTAATTACATACGGTAGATTACAGCTACAGTCACAAGATGCTCAGATAAATCCAGTTCAAGCAGTGGATGACAGTCTGAATGTCTCGAAAAGCAGTTGGATAGAGTCAGAAAACCACAATGCACTCAGCAAATCAATGAATGAAACTCAGTTACAACAACACGAGAGTTTGGTCACTGAGAGTACAACATTAGAGGCTAATTTGAACACGGACGTTAAAGCATTGGATGATGGGTCGGTTATTACTGAAAGCAGCGAGACAAAGTCAGATATGCATGATACAAGCAGCAGTTCAAGGACTTACATCACACATGTTGTGGATGCAAATATCAGACCAGTAAATGACCAAGTGCCATCTGCTGAGGTACATTTGACTGCTCCACATAATGTCCTTGCTAATGAACAAAAGCATACTGATCAATCTGAACCAAGGTATGACACATATCTGTTGGAAAAGGTTGATAGCAATACCACTCCCGATTCAACAAATATGTGTCATAGGGGAGGAGAGATTGACCAGGATGCTAAACAATATCAAGCAAAAAGTCCTTTGCTTAAGGCTGAGTTTCTCAAAACAAATGATATGGTTGAAAAAGAAGCTTATAATGAACTTTCAAACAGATTTCTACAACTTGAAAAACATTGCATTTCACTTGAAATTTCAATGCAACAAAAGGAAGAAAGTTTTCAAAGTAACAAACCATGTAAGAATCAGGATTCTCCTGAATTTCGTGAATTTTTTGAGATAAACGAATTGAAAGCTCAGCTACAAGCCAAAAACTCAACGATCAACAACTTGAAGGAACAAATTAAAAATGTGCATGAGAAAAGTAATGAAGCCAAGGTTAAACATGACATTGATGTAATTGAAACAATTAACATCAAATTAGAACATAAAGTGGCTAAATTACTTAAGGAAAATGAGCATTTAAAACAGACTTACAAAGAACTTTATGATTCTATCAAAAAGACACGAATTCAGACGAAAGATCATAATGACTCACTGATTGCTCAAGTAAATAGTAAGACTGTTGAAAATGCTGATTTAAAAGCTCAGATTCAGGAAAAGGTTTTTGCGAATGTAGCATTGAAAAATGAATTAAGAAAGTTAAAAGGAAATAGCGTGGATACTAAGTTTACAAAACCATCAATCTTGGGGAAACCGGTTTTACAGCCACCTAGAAACCAATCAGTTGTTAGACAACCGAATGCAGTTAAATCTGAACGACTTAATTTTTTAAAACCACGGTTTGCCTCCCAAGTTGATGTGAATAACGTTTTGTCAAAAACAGTCACTTCTCATAATTTGCCTAAAGTTCGAGAATATGTGCATGCAAAACCTCATCACGTGATTGCACCTGGCTCATCTAGGAATAGTCAAGAAGAATCGTATGGTTCAAATGACATGGCACATAAGTACTATCTAGAGGTAGCTAAGAAATAGACACAAGACAAAAATACGAATCTTAAACCTTGTGTGATGCATACTACTAGCCCTCAAAATACTACTTACGGTAGCAAACCAAAACCTAGGAGCAACAATCAAATATCTAGGAGTTTGCTTGCACCGAAGAGTAGTTGTGGTATGTCAAATAGTGTACCGCTAGTAGATCACTCTAGGAATTCTAGCTCCTTTTCAGACTCCAAACACTTTGTTTGCTCGACTTGTCAGAAATGTGTCTTTAATGCTAATCATAATTATTGTATAACAAAATTCCTGAAAGAGGTGAATTCTCGAGCTAAGGTTCAATCCCCTAGGTTTAGAAACAACATCAAACCCGCAAAAAGGATACCTAATGTAAACAAACTTGAAAGAAGGATCTCTAAAGGATATAGGTTTTCTCCCAATAAGTCTTTCGCTGTGCATGAGAAACCAAAAACTCCTAGATCTTGTCTTAGGTGGAAACCGACGGGTAGAATTTTCAAGATTGCTAGTCTTAGGTGGATACCTACTGGAAAGATGTTCACCGATAGCACAACCAAAGTTGACAGTGAACCTCCAAATGGTTTAAATGATGATATCACTAACCCATATGAATGGGATCAAACTCTTAATGCCAGTGCAGGTACTCTTAACTTAAGTGCATGTACATCTTTTAATCCTATAAAGGAAAGACTCAGAGTTTGATTGCCTAAAAGACTGATATCTCATAAGCCAGGGGTTCAAGGGATTCTAATCTGATACACATAAACAATAGCGTATGCAAACAACACTTCAGGCCCCGCTCCTTAAAGAAAAGAAAAGTGTATGATTCAGTGCGCTTTATCTTCAAAAGAAGAGAAATCTTCTTGTATCCTATGTATATACTATAAATTAGAAAAACACAAAAAGATTTTTCACTTCTTATAAAATTTTAAAAAAAAGAAAATAAAAAAATATAAAACCTACAAAAAAATCATTA
>BQNB010003266.1:0-116403 GCA_026074375.1 Tanacetum coccineum
CTTCAAGTTCAAGTTCTTTACCAAGCAATACCATTCCAAACCCAAGAAATAAAGCCAAGGCAATTACAACTCGTAGTGGTGTCTCATACAATGGACCTCCGATATATGGAGCTACCAAGCACCGAAGACATCCAACCTCCTCCATTGGTCCAAGAACAAACCAAAGACAAAGAACCAATCGAAGAGCCTTCTATCGTTGTTAACAAAGCGCCGTTGAATGAAAATTGTAGTGCGGTTGTCCTAAAAAAGCTTCCGGAAAAGCTAGGTGACCCCGGTCGATTTCTCATTCCATGTGATTTTTCGGAGTTCGATAGTTACTTAGCCCTTGCCGATTTAGGTGCTAGTATCAATCTCATGCCTTTATCCATTTGGAAAAAGCTTCAACTCCCGGGCCTAACTGAAACAAAAATGGTTTTAGAGTTAGCCGATCGTACAATTTCCAAACCAACCGGTGTTGCCGAGAACGTTTTTGTCAAAGTAGGGAAGTTTTACTTTCCCGCCGACTTTGTTGTGCTTGATTTTATAGCCGATCCTCGAGTACCGTTGATACTCGGGCGACCCTTTCTTAGGACGGCTCATGCTTTAATCGATGTTTACGAAGGAGAGATTACTCTTAGGAATGATGATCAATCGTTAACCCTTAAATGTGGTGATGCACCTTCCATTTCATACAACAATCTCGAATCATTGAAGAAGGTTGATCTAATCGATGTCACTTGTGAAGAGTACTCACAAGAAGTACTTGGATTTTCCGATTCCGTTGCTTACAACAATCCTTCTCCGTACTACGATCCGATTGTTTCCACTTCATCTCCAACGCTTACTCCGTTTGATGAAAGCGATTTTCTACTCTTTGAGGAAGCCGATGCTTTCATAGCAATCGATGACGAGCAAATTTCAACGGAAATTGATGCTACGTATTACGATCCCGAGGGTGACATTCTCATTCTCGAGGCACTTCTCAACAATGATCCATTACCTCACCCAAACCATGGTGATTATTTACCAGAACTTCAAAAAGATCTTAAAGTTGTTGAACCACAGAAGTCTTCACTCGAATATGCTACTTCTTATGAACCAAAAGTTGAAATTCCAGAATACCTCCGCATCTCGAGTATGCGTTCTTAGAGGAAAATAACAAGCTTCCAGTCATAATTTCAAAAGATTTGAGCCTAGAAGAAAAGACCTCACTCATTAATGTTTTGAAAAACCGAAAACAAGCAATTGCTTGGAAACTTTCTGATATCCGAGGCATAGATCCAGAATTTTGCTCACACAAAATCCTTTTAGAAGATGATTACCAACCTTCAGTCCAACATCAAAGGAGGGTTAACCCTAAAATCCACGACGTCATCAAGAAAGAAGTAGAAAAACTTCTTGACGCAGGATTGATTTATCCAATTTCGGATAGTCCATGGGTTAGTCCAGTCCATTGTGTTCCTAAAAAAGGTGGTATGACCGTTGTCACAAAGAAGAAAATGAGCTGGTGCTACAGATTTAGTCACGGGATGTGGTTTGTATCGATTATCGAAGTTAACCAAGAAACTTGTAATGACCCATTTCCGTTACATTTCATGGACCAGGATGTTAGAGAGATTAGCCAGTACGAATTTTATTGTTTTTAGATGGTTTTTAGGGGTATTTTCAAATCCCATTGATCCTAAAGATCAAGAATAAACTACTGTTACGTGCCATACAGACTTTCGCATACCGTCGTATGGTCATTCGGTTAGTGCAATGCGCTGGAACTTTCCATCGGTTGTATGATGGCCATTTTTCACGACATGATAGAAAAAACGATGGAGGTTTTTATGGATGATTTTTCAGTTTTTGGAGATTCTTTTTCCTCGTGTCTTGCTAATTTAGATAAAATGCTTAAAAGGTGTGAAGACACCAAATTAGCACTAAATTGGGAAAAGAGCCATTTCATGGTTAAAGAAGGCATTGTTTTAGGACATAAGATCTCTAGAAAAGGAATTGAAGTCGATAAGGCCAAAGTTGATGTAATTTCTAAGCTTCCTCACCCAACAACCGTCAAAGGAATTCGAAGTTTTCTCGGGCATGCTGGATTCTATCGAAGATTTATCAAAGACTTTTCCAAAATCTCTCGACCCATGACCCATCTCTTAGAGAAGAACACTCCTTTCATTTTTTCAGAAGATTGCATTCTTGCTTTTCAAACATTGAAAAAGAAGTTGACCGAAGCTCCAATTCTCATTGCTCCGAATTGGGACCAACCTTTTGAAATCATGTGCGATGCAAGTGATTATGCAATAGGTGCGGTCCTAGGGCAGAGAATTGAGAAGCATTTTCGACCAATTCATTATGCAAGTAAGACTATGACTGAAGCAGAATCAAACTATACAACAACCGAAAAAGAAATGCTTGCAGTTGTTTACGCGTTTGAGAAGTTTCGATCATATCTAATCATGAACAAGAGTGTTGTTTACACGGACCATTCCGCATTAAAATACCTTTTCAACAAAAAAGACGCCAAAGCACGATTGCTTCGATGGGTCTTACTTCTTCAGGAATTTGATTTTAAAGTTATCGATACCAAAGGTGCTGAAAACTATGCAGCCGATCACCTCTCTCGTCTTGAAAACCCTTACGAAAATGTTTTTGATCCAAAAGAGATTACCGAGACTTTCCCTCTTGAAACTTTAAATGTTGTGACTTCTCATGATGATCAAAATACCCCGTGGTTTGCCGATATAGCAAACTACCACGCGGGGAATTTTCTTATCAAAGGAATGACGAGTCAACAAAAGAGGAAGTTTTTCAAGGATATAAAGCATTACTTTTGGGATGATCCCTATCTCTTTCGAACATGTGCAGATCAAATCATCCGTAGATGTGTATTTGGCCAAGAAGCTCTTGAAATTCTCAAAGCTTGCCATGAAGGACCCACCGGGGGCCATCACAGTGCTAACATCACAGCTCGGAAAGTATTTGATGCCGGTTTTTATTGGCCTACGATTTATAAGGATGCCTACGAATTGATCAAGTCTTGTGATGCATGTCAAAGACAAGGCAAAATCTCTCAACGTGATGAGATGCCTCAAAATGCAATCCAAGTTTGTGAAATTTTCGATGTTTGGGGTATCGATTTTATGGGACCTTTTCCGTCATCTAGGGGTAACAAATATATTCTAGTAGCCGTCGACTATCTTTCCAAATGGGTTGAAGCAAAAGCGCTCCCCACCAACGATGCTAGAGTAGTTGTTAAGTTCTTAAAATCCCTTTTCTCCCGATTCGGTGCTCCGAGAGCAATCATAAGCGATCGTGGGACCCATTTTTGTAATGACAAATTTGATAAGGTTATGTCTAAATATGGTGTCACCCATCGTCTTTCGACTCCTTACCACCCTCAAACGAGTGGTCAAGTTGAAGTCACGAATCGAGGTCTCAAAAGAATTTTAGAAAGGACGGTCGGAGAAAACCGTGCCTCATGGTCAGACAAGTTAGATGATGCATTATGGGCTTTTAGAACCGCTTACAAGACTCCAATTGGATGTACTCCGCCCCCCCCCCCCCCCCCCCCCCCCCCCCCCCCCCCCCCCCCCCCCCCCCCCCCCCCCCCCCCCCCCCCCCCCCCCCCCCCCTCCCGTACAAGTTGTCTATGGAAAAGTGGGGTCAACTTACCAGTTGAACTAGAACACAAAGCATATTGGGCTCTTAAGCATGCCAACTTCGATTTAAAGACCGCGGGCGATCATCGAAAGCTTCAACTTAATGAACTCAGCGAGCTTCGTGATCAAGCTTACGAGAATTCGCTAATCTACAAGGAGAAGACAAAGAAGCTACACGATTCCAAGATAAAGAACCGAATCTTCAATATTGGTGATCAAGTCCTTCTTTTCAACTCCCGATTAAAGATTTTCTCCGGAAAGCTCAAGTCCCGTTGGTCCGGACCTTTCACAATCACCGAAGTTTACCCTTATGGCACTGCCAAGTTGTCTAATACCGATGGTTCTAATTTCAAAGTCAACTGCCACCGTCTTAAGCACTACTATGGAGGGGATACACCACCATTGGTTATCCCGGATCTCCAGACTTTCCCTAAGGACAACTAAATTCAGGGATCGAGTCGAGCTTGCAACTCGGTGACCAAAAACAAGCCGCTTCATGGGAGTTCACCCCATGCTTACCCTTTCTGTTTTTCTTTCTATTTTTCTTATCCAATGTGTTGTGTTGAGAGAGGCTTGTTCTCTCTCCAATTTCTCGATGTTTGTTGCTTGTTTGTTGTGATTTTTGCAGGATTCTTCCAACAATTTCTTTGAAGCCTCTCGTGTCCGGTTGATTTATCCCGTTCTACTCAAGCTTCTCATCCTTTGAGGGAAATTAGTTTGGGGAATCCATATCCTTTCATCATAATCGATTAACGTTTATCTTTGCATACTTCATAAACGGCTTAGATTTTCGTAGAGACCTGACTTTAAACATTGAGGACAATGTTTCGTTTTAGTTTGGGGAAGGGAATCTATCGATTTGATGTTGCTTGCTTATTGTTTTGTTCTCACGTACCCGTTTTTCCCACAAAAATAGTGATTGCAGTTTTAACACACGTGAAATATATATAAAATATAACCTTAAGAGTAATTAAGAAAATTACCAAGTTACCCTTGATAAAATTCACTCTCAAAAATATATATAATATAATATAAAATACGTATATTAAACCGGGTAAGTATGATCACCCGGGTCGTTTCCCCAACGACTAGTGAAATTGAAAACACGTTTAGGTTCGGATCATGATTTGAATGGAAACAAATATTTTTGGTTAGCATATTACTACTAAATAAGATACGCAACATGTAAAATGAAAATTTTGCAAATGGACTAAAATTTTAAACCCTAAATGTAACTAAAAATATTTCCCTAAAGAAGAAAGAGTGCTTGAAAAATCATCAAAATTAAAAGCCCTAATTTTTTTCTTTTTATTAAATGTTTAATTAACTAAGTATAAAATTAAACCTAATTAATAATTAAAAATTAATAAGCTTAATTTAACAACTTAAATAATGGACTAATGTGTGCAAAGATTATGTGACTTAACGGAAGAAGAACTAACATGACTAAGGAGGACAACTTAGTAAACAAATATGTTCAAACGGTACACTATATTACCCCTGTGAAAATCTACCACGATCAGAATTTAAGTCAATAAGGCATTGACTTTTATAGAGCTTAAAATGAAATTCACAAAGATAGCAAAGTTATTGAGGAAGCTAGTGGGGACAAAAATTAACAAATAGCACTTATGGTCTGATAGGTAACTCAAAGATAAGCTCTAAAAAGAGCTTATTAATAAGCTGTTACAGAAACTAGGGGTTTGGGCTATGTTTTACTAAAACAGCGATTATGATACTCAAATAAAGCTTAAATCTAAAAAGGAAAAGTGATTTAGAAAGCTTATGATGTGCTTATACTATGAATGCAAAGAAATCTAAGCTAGAAGCACTTTTAAACAACTAAAATTGAGCATGAACTAAGCAAACTCAGGAAATAAGCAAAAGTAAGTACTAAATCCAAATGAGCTAAAACCTTAATAAGCTTATCTTGACTCTAAACTTTAAGGGCTTATAAAATACTTATAATCTTATCTAAATTACGCTATAAATCTAATATTTTAAGCTAAAATTAACAAATTAAATTCTATAGTTCTAGTTACTGTTTTTGGAATTGTTCAGGTTTTTTGCTTTTGACAGCTTAAATAAAGTAAGACAATAAGCTAGAAAATAATATTAAGACTTAAACTATTTTAAGCTGTAGAATTCTAAGTCCTAAAAAGGCTTGATAAGCGAAATCCTTATATTCTTTGCTAAATTTAAAATATATGAACACAGCTGTTGTGGGTGTGTTGTCTTGCTGTTGAGGTTTGGTTGTGTGGAGTCAGTACGGAGGGGGTGGTCGGGTGGTGTGGTTATATATATTTGTGGGTTGCGTAGGGGTAAAGGGTGTTATTTTGGTGTTCGTGTAAAATATAATTTTGTTTAAAAAATTTTGGTTCTGTTGGAATAATATTGTTTTATATTGTGGTAAAAATCCGCTAGCACGCTTGGCCGCACCACCCCCCCCCTCAACCTAGGTTGTGTACTTTTATGTCAGTGGCCACCACATCCACCTGTGTGCTGCTGCTGCATGCATTTTCTCGCACTTGTTTTAGCAACTCATATGTGGTTTGCCATTGGTATCAGATTTGCGTGTTCCCCTTTCCCAATCCTATTCACTCTCATCCCCTTTCTATTTATTATCATCCTACCCTTTTTATATTTTCATATTATCTTATAAATTATAATTCTACTGTTTTACCATTTTTTTTTATTTTATTTTTTATTATTTATACTAATTCTATTTTTTTTTATTTTCCTTCCCTCCTCCCTTCCCCCTCCTCCTCTCATATTTTCCTTTATCTAATAATTTTTTTATTCTTTCTCTCTCCCTCATTTCCTATCTCCATACCTTCACACCCCCTTTCCCTACTATACCTATCTACTCCTCCCTTTCTTTCCCTCCTTTTACTTTATAAATTTACCCCTATTCTATTTTTATTATTTAAAATATTATATTTATATTTATATAAAATAAAAAAATATATTAATATAAATAAAAAAAAATAAAAATTTTAAAAATATATTTAAAAATATATAAAAAAAAAATTTTACAGTAATCAAAAAAAAATAATAAAACACCCCACCATCCCCATCTCACCATCCCATACCACAAAACTCCTCCACCGACCTATCCATACCTCCCACTAAGCCCCCATCAACCACCACCCACTACCACCCCCACATTCTCCCACACAGACCCCAAACTAACCATAAACCATCACCACAAAAATACATACCTCACTCACCCACCCCTTACTAAATCTCACCACCACCTAGTCCCAACTACCCCTCCCCACTCCCCCCCACCCAAATCCCTCCACTCTCACCCTCTCCTCCACCAATAAAACCTAACCAAAATTATATAAACACAAAAACTCACTACCATAATCACTCCTACTTCTCCCCCCACCCGTGTCAAACTCCGTTCACCCTCCTAATCACCGCTATATATTGCCGCCCCCACTAATTAGCCTCCCCCCCCCCCCCCCCCACTCCGGCCTCCATATCCCCTCATCACATCATCCCTGCCTTCCCCCCCACCCTCCTCTTGAACAAGCTGACACCACCTCACCCCCACTCGTACCCCCCCTCCCCTAAACCCCGGCTCCCCCCCCCCCCACCACCCCCCCCCACCTCCACCCCCCCTGTCTCACCTCTACTATATACTTCCCCCCCCCCGCCCCCCCCCCCCCCCACCCCCCCCCCCCCCCCCCCCCCCCCACACCCCCCACAACCACCCCCCCCTCCCCCCCCCCCCCACCCACCCCCCCCCACCCCCCCCCCCCCACCCTCCCACCCCCACCCCCCATGGTCTTGTAACTGGTGTAGTGTATAAAGGCCAAACTTCAGCAGTACCTATCTAATGCCTTAGTAACTGCTTTGTGTAAATCAAGAGTGCACTAAACCATAAAGCACCCCTTTATTTTAAAATAAAAAATACTATTATAAAAAATAACTAACCCCCCTATTATGATTGTTTTTTAGAATTTGTTGATTGAAAAACTTTTTTTTGACCCCTAAGCCCATCCCGCTCCCACATCCTCATCATCGACTAACCCCATTACCCTCCCCCACCACTACCATTCACCATCCGACATCACCATCCTCCCATCCCTAACTCCTCTGCCCCCCCCTAGAAACTCCGCCACCTCTCCTACCTCCCTCCCAGCAATCACTGACTTCTAAAACAAACTGGTCATAATTTTTAAGGCCCTACATAAAACCCCCCCATTTAAGATCTTAACTTCCTTAAGCTAATATTTTTCGGCTACTCCTTTATGACGTTTTTTGACAGAAATTAGTAGCGCACTAATGATCCGTCTACCAAAACTTTCTGCATCTGCAAAATAAAAAACAAGCACTAGTAACATATAATTAATAAGCCCACTTAGTATAGAAGAGATATTGTGAACACGAATAAGCAAAGACGAGGGGGGGAGGCATAAGCAAATGATGCAATATTAAGCATTTTACAGTATAATAAGCAATTTTAAAACTGGAAATAGCAGACAAAGAAAGAGAAACTGACGTTATCCTTTAGCTAACAATAGGAACCAATAAAGGCAACTAACTACACAAGCTTCCCTTTGCTTATTAATAAGCTAGGGTATTATAAGTTCTTGGGTTCCTCTTCCATAGTTAAGTTTACGATACCCTCTTCAAAAGCTTCTCTTATCCAATTAGATCCTTGGAAGATAAGATTTAAACTGAATTTATGGTTTAAGTAAGATTATAACTGGCAATTCAAATAGCTTTTATTTTAAGCTTATAGACTGAAAGAGGCTTTTAAATGTGTTTATTAAGAGAGTTTATGCATAAGGAACTTGGGAGATTAAGAAAAAAACTGAATTTCATTAATGAAAGTTACTGAATTACAATACTTGAAAAAGAGATACAAAAACCATTTTAATGAAAAATTACATTTAGAAAAATTCGAAATTTAAGCTTGACTAAATTAAAAAAAACGAGATAAAAAGAAACCTCTTCTTCGTATGTGAGAGGAAGGCCCTATTTATAGGCTCTGAAAGAAGCTTCTAGGATCTCTTGCCCTGCCCTCCAATCTTTCAATCCTGGCCAATCATTTCTTCAATCATTTGAGCTTCGTTTGTGGCCGTTTGATCAAATTGTGGACACCTGAGGATTGCCAGCGTGTCATTCATTGATGTGACATTTGTGCTTCTTTTGTGAGTATTTTAGTACAAAAACCCATATAAATGTGTGCTTTCACCATTGTTGACGTGGCTTTAGCTTGAACTTGAGCTAATGAATCTCTTGGAAAGACTGATTTGACCCTTGCCTTGCACTTATGAGCTCCTTAATTGACCATCCTTGCCCTTTATTGGAGGAAACCCCTTGTTTTTTACTGGATGTAATTTTCGGGACGATGGTAAAGTGTAAACACCTTTGGCGGCCCTTATTTATTTTGAAGTTAAACTATTGGAGTTTGGGACAGTTTGCACTTTTGCCCCTCTCTTTCCTTTTCCCTTCCTTCAAGTTATAAATAACTTTCGGGATTTGCAAGATTGGTCCTTGTGGCTTCATAAAAGAGGAAATGGCTAGGGATTTGGCTTCGGCTTTGAATCTTTGGCTTCTTTTTGAACTCTTCTGATTCTCGTGTCCGTGTTTGCTCGCTTTTGACTATTTTCTTGTAATTTTTGACTTATCCGTACCTGCATACACAAAACACAAATACAAGCATAATTTTGCCATTTTTGGTCTGTTTTGGGTTTAATTGGGTTATTTTAGGTACAAATGGATATGTGTATTCTACACTTATCAAAATTCCCCAAACTAAACGATTGTGTGTCCTCATGCAATATCACATGCCTTATAACGAAATATCTCGAAAATTCCCCAAACTAAACCTTTGAAAAGTAGCAAAGATTCTTGTTTGAGAGAGATAAGAGATCACAAGTTATAAAACACCCGACTTCCCATTTTCTAAGATTTCTCTTTTTATGATTTTTCTCGACATTAACTTACTCTAAGTACAAACTTAATTTTGTTGTTGTTACATACATGTATTGTTTTCATTACCCATATTGAGTAAACTTTTAGGATATAGAACAAAAAGCACAATTAAGTGTCTAAAAAGCTAACTCAATCATCCCTGATTTTTTCACTTCTTCCCATGCTAAGCTTAAAAAATAAGAATCACTCTAATTACGAACTAAGTTGCTTATTCTATTATAATTACAACTTGTGAATTACCTCTTCCCGACATAAATCATAAATTTAGGGAGTGTGTTAAATTAATTTTAAACCATTAATCCACATATTAGATAGTTGAAATCCGACCAAGCTTTACACATGGGCCTTTTGGGCTAATATGTTAATCACTTAGACGAATCACAACTCAAAGCAAACAAAAACCTATTTAGCTAAGACATCGTTGGTTCACTTGTCCCATGAATGACTTTCTTCTCTAGCGATCCCACCGTCATCGGGTAAGTGCTAAGGTTTTTGACACCCCATCCGGAGAATACTAACCGAAACGTTATGAAACTTCCGAAGAAAAAAGCCTTTGTTGTAGACTTTTGCAAACCTTTGCTCAAAAAGAATACCTTGGTTTTAGAAAATGAAACTTTTACTATTTATTTTCTAACTTTGCAATTTTATTATTTTTATTTATTAGGCTAGGAATTGGTATCACTTTTCTTTCAACGACACATCGGCCTCGCCTCCGACAAGAGCTCGCGTACTTATTATGAAACCAACCCTAAATATACATCCTCCACCCTTTCTTTCGATGTCACATCGGGAGCGAACCGACAAATGCCCATGTACTTTATTGCGATGGAGTGTTATATTAATTATTAACACTTAAGGATTTATAACTTGCATCCTTTTTATTCACCAACTACATTTTATAGATTTTTTTTTTGATTAAAAATAGTAAAAATTTCGTATTTAGAAAACCAAAGTATAAACTCGAACTAAAATTCTTATTTACCAACGATATTTGACTCATCATTGATAAAGCTTTTTCTCTGAATATGTTGATTAGACTTTTAAGAGTAAAACTCTAATTTGCAAAAATTAAAGGAGAAACACGTTATAAATTAATCATTTTAAGAGCTTCGGGGAAGAAAAAATCACTTAGTTATTCTTATAAGCCTTTAAATTTTCCCAATAAACTTTGTATAGCATCCAAATTCGTAGCAACACTATCATCTCTTTATTCTACACAAAGGAATTTGCAAATACTTAGCCTATATAAATAATCAACTTGGATATTTAAAATCTACTTGAGATTAGCACTAGTCTTCATTTTCTAATGATTTCAAGTCTAGGTAGCTATGTTTAAAGTCTACATGAGACTAGCACACCTAAAATATCATCATTTAATTGTTAAGCGTAAGGAATGATTGATACTCTACACGTACGATCGAGTCAAAATTTACTTCTTATTCTTCCAGCGGAGATAAACTTCCCATTTGTTGGAGTAACTCTTTTGTGTTTTTTTTTTAACGATTAATTTAAAATTTTTGCTTTTTGTTTGTGGGGTGAGGATTAGGGATTAAGGTATGACGATTATATTATGAGTGTTATAATACATAAATAGAATACTAGGTAATATAATTATATTAAATCATTCTTTTTAAAATTAAATTTGTTGATTTTATTACTTTTTAATTGGGGAGTAAGATATTTAGAAATTTGGGGTATGGAGTGTTATTTGATTGTATATTATAGAGTGGTGGGTGGAGGATTTGTTGGTTATTGAAATGAAATTATCATTATTTTTATGGAATATACGATGAGGTAAAAGGAGGTGGATACTTAAATTCCCCAAGGTTATAGTAGTAATAAAAATAGAAGACAAAAAAGAAGTAAAAGGGGAATAAATAAAGGTTTTTTTTTATAAAATAAAATATTAAATATATAAGTCTAAGGTTTATTCCATCGGGGGATTTTTATTCTGAGTTAGATGTCTCTATATAAAATTCTTAAGTAAGACCACCCACCCTGTATTACCTCACGGATATCCCTCGACCTCCCCACGCTATACCGGCACCCCTCCCTACCCCATACATCTCTACGACCCCTACAACTATTTTCAAAATTATGACCCCCAGATCATTATACTACCCCCCTCCATAAACCCACCCAGACCACACAATCTAATACCAATAAGACGCGTTACACTGTACACTCTGTCTCATCAAACACTTTTAGCTAAATTGCACCAGTCACTAGTAGGTACCAAGTGTTCGAACACTTCTTCGAGTGTTAATTCTAACAAGAAATTACTGTTAGAGTTAAACTAAATCGACATTGAGAGAAACCTTTATAATATAGTCCCCATACACTCCCCATCCCCCCTCCAGTCCCCCAAACCATAGACCCAACCATAGCACCACAACCCCCCCTCCCCCAACGCCACCCATAACACCTCTCTCTTACAAACACATAATTACCCCTCTAACTAACACCCAAATCCCCTCCCTCCATCATCGGCCCCACCCACCCCCACCGCCAACTTCAAATCCGTCTCGTAGTTTTCACCCCCCCTGATCCCCCAATCCTCTCAACAGCCACTCCTCCACCCCTACTCCGACCTGACACCCCCTATACCGTCACACATCTATTCGTTGTGACTCTCCTGTGTCGTTCTCAAAGTTCCGCCCCCCCCCCGGGCCCTCCCGTCCCTTCCCGCGCTTCGCGGATCGCAAAACCCTCTCTCCTTGCCCCCGTCTTCCCATGCACAGCTCCATCCCCGCCTCCTACCTCCACGTCCACCCAGTTTGTACCCGAAACACCGCATCCACCACCCGCGCCGAACATCCTGCCCCATCCCACCATCTCTGCGACTGTATTAGAACGCGACCACCCTACCCACATCACATCACCCACGCGTCTAATCTCACAAACCAATCTCTACCCAACCCTTCACACAACTCACAACACCGGCCCAATTCCTCCTGAGACCTGTGCGCCTGGTCCCACCCCCACATATCCGCAGAACCCGCCTCCCCCCCCCTCCCCCCTACCCCACCCCAAACACCAAAATCAAGACACTAACCAAACTAAACCCTACCTCTCCACACTTCCAGCTCGCTACACCACTAAGTCACCACAGTAACACACCCCTCCCCCCCACGCGATAGTTCAACCTCCACCATTAAAACACTCTCAAACTGTAGAAACTCATCGCATGCATCAAGCAAACCGATCATCTACATAAACCCTCGCATCCATAGCGCCCCCGAAGCCCCACCATATGGAAGAATCGCATACTCAAGCGCACCATCCTCAACATCACATCCCGGCTCTCTGAGCACGGCTTACCACCCAATCGACCTCCTTTACGTTGGGACCCCTCGCAATACTCAGAGGCACATACATATCAATCTTCCTACCTACACATCAACCCACACTACAGCCTCATCTATCATGACAACCACACCCCCTCCCCCCTCCACACTTCACTATGCAGCACAGACAATACTCACTAGGAGAGAAAGCCGAATAAAGACATTGTGATCATCTCATGACCACATGCTCAAATAAACACAAACCCCCCCCCCCCCACACCCACCACCCCCCAAAAACCCCCAAACCCCCCAACAATTCCACCCTTAAAAACCACCACCACCCAAAAAAAACAACAAAAATAAAAACACAAAAACAAAAAAACACATTTTTCCATCACCCCCCCCCCCCCCACCCCCCCCCAACACCACCCCCCCCCACCCCACTCCCCCTAGACCTAAGTCAAATTAGAAATCCCATCCTCCTGCTTCACGATCTCGCGCCGCCCCTCATCTCTAGACCTATAGGCCCTCCACCGTCGCACATCCGTATCCCACTCTTGAGCTACCACGTCTTCCCCGCGCAAATAGCAGTCTCTCGTGCCATCCCCTCATGACGCTCACGCAAGCTCGACTCGAATACCTCGAAGCGTCCTAGAGAAGTGTCACTTCACGGAGAACAAGTCCTGGCACGCAGTCCGGGACCGTCTCTCACTCTGAGTCGGCTGTACGTACTGTCCCAATACTGCTGGACGTAGTGACGCCGATGCTCTCTCCCTCCCCCAAACACCAAGGTAGGCTACGACCGTTGTTGAATCGCTATAGCAAATTAGCAACCCACTCACGGCATGTCGCTCGAATAAATATCACATTGGCACTTGTGCACACCCCATATCTCGGATTACACTTTGCAGTGATGTGCAAAGGATCCCCCACGCGACCCACTCGCCGGCTGCACTCGGCTCGATCTTCACAGAGACAAATCTTTAATTTGGAGTGCCGAATGATAGATAAGGACTTGAGCAACAATATACATTGCACGATAGACAAGGTTCATAGATGCTCTGAGCGTCTTCGGGTATCAAATGACTCTTACATTGTGCTCCTTCTCCTTGTAGCTCTGCATATAGACCTCGATACATAGAGATGACACGTAGATAAAGCTTGACCCCGCTCCCACTGTATGCTCAGCAGTATCTCGCTACTCACTTACTCGCCTCCCGTCAGCTTTCACACGATCTGATACCTAGCCAACCCACCGCCGGTATTTAATTGACCAGTTTGGCATGCTTTTTTAAGAGGCCTTAATAGCTTTTGTGTTCTAGTTCAACTGGTAAGTGACACGCTTTTCCATAGACTAACTTGTACGGAGTACATCTAATTGGAGTCTTGTAAGCGGTTTTAAATGCCCATAATGCATTATCTAGTTTGTTGGACCATGAGGCACGGTTTTCTCCGACCGTCCTCTCCAAATTCTTGAGACCTCGATTGTGAACTTCAACCTTGACACTCGTTTGAGAGGTGTAAGGAGTCGAAAGACGATGGGTGACACCATATTTAGACATAACTTTTATCAAATTTTTTCTTTACAAAAATGGAGTCCCACCGATCACTTATGATTGCTCTCGAGACACCGAATTAAGGAGAAAAGGTGATTTTCAAGATCTTAACAAACTAACCCTAGCATCCGTTGGTAGGGAGCGCTTTCGCTTCAACCCACTTGGATAGATAGTCGACTGTACTACTAGATTATATTTGTTTACCCCTACGTTGAGGAATGGTCCCAAAAATCGAGACCACAAACATCGAAAATTTCACAAACTTGGATTGCATTTTGAGGACATCTCATCTGTTCCGCAGTCCGATAGTTTTGACTTTGTCTTTGACATGTCGTGTGTACCTAGATGAGACGTCATCATCTATTCGGTAACCGCCATCCTCTATAAATGGTAGGGCATCATATACCCCTATCTACCTGGCATCGTCTAATCTACTAGATCCCCACACCCCCCCCAACCGGATGCCTCGTGAGCGTTTGCATACCCACTGGTGATGGCCCCGCGCGGGGCCCCCGTCATGCAAGCCTTCCCGCGCTCGATATTCTAGACGCCCCCCCCCACCCCCCCCACCCCCCCCTCTATTGGCCCATAAATACATCAGTCCTTCAGACTGTCTTGTGATCTGGCACATGTCCTTCGTAAGAGATAGGGCTCATCCCAAAAGTAATGCTTTATATCCCTGAAAACTTCCTCCTTTTGTTGACTCGTCCATTCCTTGTGATTACGCAAAACCGCTTCCACGCGTCCAACGCGCCTAGTTGCCACCCTATACGCTCGGCCACAAAACATATGGCCTACTTTTGCATCTATCATGAGTAAACAGCGACTACACTCATCTTTCAATGGTCTATATTAAGAGCAGAGCGGTACTCGTTTCTCTCACACTCGGGCAATACTCCTATCGTGCCATCTAATGCACTACTCTTCTCTCAGTAAGGGTCGTTATAACGGAGCCCTGAGGAGGTGATCGGCACTTGCCACTCTCGTTAGTGATCTGTACACACACCTTGGTATCCCAAATTATAGACACTTTGATCTAACTCAATCTGATGAACCGAAGTTTCCGACACTTCAATAGCCATCTCGAGAGTGCACTCTTCGGCGTCCTTTCCACCTTGTTGGCTAGTGAGAATATCTGTTCATCAGACATACAGGACCTGAGCTGGTCCGCTGCTAAACACACTCGACCCTATTGCACATGCCCACATCCTAGTATGTTCGATACCCTCTCTCCCCGCCGTGCTCAAAAGCATATACAACTACATAAGCTCAGCGCCTTCTTCGGTTGTTGTGTAATTAGTTCTGATTATTAGTCATGTCTTGCTAGGTAATGGAATTGGTCGGAAATGCTTCTCAATCACTTTGTCTAGACCGCACCTATTGCATTATCACTTGCATCGCACACTTCGATTTCACCTCTTCGCGCTTCCACCCTCCCCGGGTCACCATAAATTTGGAGCATGAGAATTGGCGCTTCGGTCAATTTCTTTATCAATGTTTGACCACAAGGCTAGAATGCAATCTTCGTAGAAATTATGTCAAGGAGTGTTCCTTCTTCTCGAGAGATGGGTCATGGCGTTCGAGGCTTTTTGGATATCCCAGTCTTGACTAAATCTTCGATGTCTATCTTTCCACAGCATCGGCCCACGAGATCTAAACAGTTCACGATTTCTTTGTGGTTGTTGGGTGAGGCAAGCACGTGCGACATAGATCCTTAGATCACTACCTCACTTGATCGCGACAATACCCACGTTAACGCACATGTCTGTCACATTCCTTTTCTACGAGGTATTTGTTATGTCTGCTCTATCTCTAATACTGCCACTTCTTTTAACCATTGGAATGGATCCTCTTTCCATACCTTTAGTGATAATTCGTGGCCTGGTCTTCACACCTCCTTCTAGCATTCCTCTATCATAAAATTGGCAAGACACACGCAGGCCAATTAGAATCTACCAAATAACTGAAAAATCTCACGTTCCAATCTACACTCTTTCCCCGCTCCTGCGTCAGCGTATTCCGTCTCATCATGTAGTCCCTAAAAATGGACCTCTATAACATCTCCGCCTCTGGACATAGTTCACCAGCGTGCCTACTTGACACACTACCCCGTATGGCATACGACGAGTTCACGCACGAAAGTTCCGTCCTCCACTCCCCCCCCCCCCATGGCACGTGAAAGTAGTTTTTTCTTTGATCTTTAGGATCAATGGGGATTTGAAATTACCTGAAACAACCTTCTAAGATAACAATAATCTGGTTGCCGGCTAAACGCTTGAACATTTGATCCTTTGAAAGTAACGGAAAAATGGTCTTTACAAGTGGCTTAGATTTATCTTTAGTTCATTCGATGCATAATCTCTTCACATCCCGTGACTAATCTTGTAGCACCTGCTCATTTTTTCGTTTGTGACATCAGTAATACCACCTTTTTTTAGGAACACAATGGAACTGGACTAACCATGGATATTCGAGATTGGATAAAATTATCCGCTCAAGAAGTTTTTCTACATCTTTCTTGATGAGGTCATGATTTTAGGGTGAAACCCTCCTTTGATGTTGACTGACGGTTGGTAATCATCTTCTTAAAACAGTTTTTTGTGAAAGCTCAAAATTCTGGATCTATGCTGCGGATATAGAAAAGTTTCCAAGCAATTGCTTGTTTTCGGTTTCTTGAGAACATTAATGAGTGAGGTCTTTTTCTTCTTGGCTCAATTCTTTTGAAATTATGAGTGGTGCTTGTTATTTTCCTCTAGTATAACGCATAACTGAGATGCGGACAGGTATACTCTTTGAGTTCGACTTCTTGGTATTTCATCTTTTGGTTCAAGTGAAAGACTCTTTTGGTTCAACAAACTTTAGATCTTTTGAATTCCAGGTGAGTAATATCCTTGGTTTGGTTGACCTGGTAAATTCGATACATTGTTGCTAGAACGGTGCCTCACCAGCTAGAATGACGACCACTGTCATCACTCCTCCCCATGGCTCGTACACCTTCGCCCAGAGTCCTATTTAGAGCTAACTTAAACAAGTGTAGTAGAATAACCCTAAACCTCTGTTGCTCTGCCTCAAACGCTCCCACCTCCTTACTTGTGGTGATTGACTATAGTTGAAGTAGTGGAGTCGCGCTTCTTCAGAATGAGTAGAAATCAATCGCTTCTCTCAGTGCTGAGCAAGCAGTATAGTGTCGGTGACGATGACGTTAGAAGTCGAATCGGATCGAAGGAAAAGACGGAGCAGAACTGACCTACAGCACGAGAACTATCAATGCTGGTAGTCATAGGTTGTGCCCGTGTGCGCAAGCACCCCGACCTCCGAACCTAGACTCTGAGAAGTTCTTACTTGTCGAAGTATTCTTCTTAGACAAGTGTGAACATCTAAGTCCAGAACCTAGATATTGAATGCTAGTGCGCCTTTAATCGTCTTATCAAGTACGTGATTGTGTATGAAATGGAAGTGTGTTCATCTCCTCATTTAAGGGTTAACGATTGATCTCTATTACTAAGATGTATATCTTCCTTCGTAATCATCGATTCAAGCATGATCCGTCCTTAGAAAGGGGTCATCGCTCGAGTATCAACGTACTCGAGGATCGCTATATATAATAAAGAACAACGAAGTCAGAGGGAACAGTAGAATTTCCCTACTTTTCAAAATCATTTTCTTGCTACACCAGTTGGTTTGGAAATTGTCGGTCGGTAATTCTACTACCATTTTTTTTTCATTTAGGCCTGAGAGTTGAAGCTTTTTCCAGTTGGTTAACAAGGCTTGAGAGTGATACTAGCTCACCAAGAATTCAGGCAAGGGCTAAGTAACTATCAAACCTCTGAAAAATCACTTGGAATGAGAATCGGACCCGGGGTTCACCTATCTTTTTTGAAAGCTTTTTAAGGACAACTGCACTATTAATTTCATTCTACGGCGTTTTGGTCATTCATAGTTTAACTTATCTTGTTATTAATGCATCTTTTTGAACATTGGAGCAAACTTTGGCTTATATGAATGGAGAGCATCCGAGAAACTTAGCTCAAAATGAAGATATTACGGAACGATTTCCGCTAAACTTTGAAGCTAGGATATCTATCCTTTTCACGAATCTTTTGTTTATTGAGTCTTTGATGGGGTAAGGCAAGTATTAATGCAAACAAATCCAAAGCAATGTGTGAATTTGATGTTTAGGCTTGTTTATTTTTGTTTCCTGCGGTTTTCTCTTAAGAACCAAAGCAAGAAAGAGATAGGCTCTCTTCGATTGGTTTCTTTGTCTTTGGTTTTTGTTCATGGAACCACATGAAGAGAAGTAGAAGGGTGGGATGTCCTTCGGGCTATTTGTTTTGGGGCGGGGGTCTAGCTCCCGTATCCTTTGTCACCACACTTTCCTTTTCCTCTACGGCGGGTGGAATCGGGGTCCATTGTATGAACACCACTTTACGAGTTGTAATTGCCTGCTTTGTTCCTAGGTTTGGAATGGTATTGCTTTGGTATAAGAGAATCTTGAACTTGAATTAAGGTTGGTTGGTATTGCCTAAATCATTTCAAACTTGGTTCAAAAGGCTGTTAACATACTTTGTAACATTTTACCATTTGATTTTGCAATCCTTGATTTTGATTTTGCACATTCTTCAATATCGCATCGTTTGCTTTGACATAGCTTTCAAAATCCATTTTTAAAACACTATTTGTTGGAGGTTGGTAAGGTAAAACTTGATTGATTGGTGTTTGGTATGGTGGAGCTTGGGGATAATTGATTTTGGTTTGTTTTGACGTCTGTGGTGGGGGTGCATTTTTTTTTGATTTAAGTTTCCTCAGGTTTTGATTGTTTGAAAAGCTAGAATTGGCTCCTTGGTAACGGTTTTGGATGTTTTAGACATTCGGTTGATTGAAACCCGGTGGTTTCATTTGACTTGCCAAATTGGAAGGTTGGTTTCTTTGGAGGAAATTACTAACAGCTGCGGTTTGTTGAAATTGTTGGATATTGTCTTGAAAAATGGGGGGATAAAATTAAAAGAAAATCGTTTTTCTACCTCGAGGTTTAACGGACATACATATGAATTTTTTTTTAAATGGTGTGGTGTGATTATTTGATCCAAGTGACACATACTTCCTCAAATGCTTTGACGAGGTGCCGGAAGTAGTCAGTATCAACCACTAAGCTTCATTTGATTCATCATTTGGTTCATCTTTGATAGTCATCTTTTCCTCGAGAGAACGCGGTTATTTGTTGATATCGAAAGAAATATTAGAGGTGAAGAATTATTAGAAAAGAAGAAGAGGAGCATTCCGTCTCACTCTTTGAACCATTTGCTACGACTTCTTGAGTATGAACTTGAACTTGCTTTTCAATAATCGTCCTTAAACCTTCTTGAGGTGCATCTTGTCTAAGAAAGAATTTGCCACCTGCTTGCAGAATCTAAGGCATTTGATCGTTTTGAATTCAAAGAATTGTAATAAAGTATCGAGTTGGTGGAGTTCGAGAAGCCATGGGTGAGGACATTGTCGAAGGAAGTCCTTTTAAAACGTTCCCATGCTTCGTTGTGAAGGTTTCGTTGGGGTTTTTGATAAAAAGTATGATCTACATTCCGATAGTAAGTGGTTTTGAAGGTTGGGAAGTATTTTGATTTATGGAATTTTGAAACATGGTCGTCCCATGTAGAATTGAAATTTTTTTATCTTGGAGGTTCTTTGTCTAATCAATCTAGGGCTGTCACCGTCTAGAGGGAAAAAAGGGAGAATAGAAAAAAAGCAAAAGCTTTAAACCGAAGTATAGTGAAGTGTTCGGAACTATTCTGGATGTCTAAACGTTGTGAATAGTGACTCTTGTCCTTTCTTTGTTTAAAAAAGCGAAGGTGATTGTTGCGGATTCTTGTTAGCCGTAAACTTATATTACTTTGCACAAGATGATTAAAGGTTGTGCTTTTAAGGCTCGAAATTGTTAGTCACTTGATCGGTGGAATTACTATGGCATTCTTTTTCCATACCCCTCGAATGGGGTTGTGCTTGTATTGTTTGGGGACACATTGTTCGATTGTCGGCCCATTGGACATACAGTTTTGTTTCAATCAATTGGTCTACGCGAAAGATTTTAAGATGTTTGTCGTCATCGTCTTCGGAGTGCGATACGAGTAGTGCCATATAAAAAGGTAAAACCTACAATTAAAAAGCAAAAACAATTTACACTAAAATTATTATTTTTTTTTTTCTTTCTGATTTTTTCAATGAATTTTAACGGTTACTCACGTAAGTGATCGTAAAAAAATAATCAACTAACTTCACGGTAGCTCCTTGAACATTTTTTCCAAGGTGAGCCGTACGTCGTAGTAGACACATAATGGCATGAGTGTGTATATCTTTGATTATGGTATTGGGGAACTCTACTAGGGCTCCGGAATGTGTAATGTGAAAAACCGCAGTTGAGATGGGGGTGTGTGGGGGTGTGGGGGTAATTGGGGGGGTGGGGGGTGCCCGGTTGGGTTTTGGTTTGTGGGGTGGTGTTGGGGGGTGGGTGGGGGGGGTGAGGGATAGGTGTAGTTTTTGTTTTGGTTCCTATCTTTTGTGGATTAGTGCGAGGAGGTTTTGTTTATGTTTTTTTTGGTGTTGGTTTTGTTTTTTAATACCGTAGTTTTTTTTTATTCTTTTTTTTTTTTTTAAAACAAAAAATCGAAAACTTTCTAATCGACGACAAAAATAAAGGATAAGGAATCTTAAACCAATCAACAAACACCAAAAAGTTGGAATTCCGTGTTTTCGTTTAAATAAACACTAATCCACTGGCAACGGCGCCCAAAAAAAACTGATTGGTAGTTTTACAACGGTGTGTGAAAATTATATATTACAATAAACCTTAAGAGTAATTTAAGGAAAATTACAAAGTTACCCATTGATAAAATCTTCACTCTCAAAATATATTTAATTATAATATTTAAAATCAAGTATATTAAACCGGGGTATGTATGATCACCCGGGTCGTTCCGCCCCAACGACTAGTGAAATTGAAACACGTTTAGGTTCGGATCCTGATTTGAATGGAACAAAGATATTTTTTTTGGATAAGCTATAAATACTAAATTAAAAGATAGAGCAAACAAGTAAAATGAAAATTTAGCAAATGGACTAAAAATTTATCCCTAAAATGTAAACCCTAAAATTTCACACTTAAATATAAAGAAAAGAAGAAGGGGGGGGGGGGCGTGCTTGAAAATCATCAAAAATAAAAGCCCTAATTTTTTTCTTTTTTTTTTAAAAGTTTTAATTAAACTAATTAAAAATTAACCTAGTTACTAATTTAAAACTAATAATCTTAATTAACAACTTAACTAATGGGCTAATGGTGCAAAGATCTAAGAGACTAACGGGGAAACTAACAGACTAACGGAGGGACTACTTAGTAAACGACTAAATTCAAAAGTTACACTATCTACCCTAATAATCTACCCCGACAACAAACTAAGTTCAATAAGCATTCGAAATTTTAAAGAGCTTAAAATGAAAAACTCAAAGAAGCAAAGGTTATAGAGGAGCTAGTTGGAGGAAACAAATTAAAAAAAAGGCACTATGGTCTGAAACTCAAAGATAAGCTCTAAAAAGAGCTTATTAATAAGCTGTTACAGAAGAAAAGAATAGAAGAAACTGGGTTTGGGCTTATGTTTTACCTAAAACAGCGATTTGATAATCAAATATAAAGTCTTTAATCTAAAAAGGAAAAATGTGATTTAGAAAGAAAGCTCTATGATGTGTTTTTATTACTTAATGAATGCAACCGAAATCTAAGCTAGAAGCACTTTTAAACAATTTTTAAATTGAGCATGAACCTAAGCAAACTCAGGAAATTAAGCAATGTTAGTACTAAATCCAAATGGAAGCTTTAAAAACCCTTAATAATGCTTATTCTAGACTCCAAAACTTTAACGGGCTTAATTTTAAATCTACTTTTAATCTATCTAATTAAGATATTAAAATCTAATCTTTTAAGCTAAAAATTAACAAATTAAAATTCTTCAGTTTCTACAGTACTGTTTTTAGAATTTTGTTAGGTTTTTTTATGACTTTTCAACAGCCCCCTATAATAAGCTAAGAACTCATTAAGCTAGAAAAAACAAAAATTTAAGACCTTACCTTTCCTTCCTTCCCTTAAACTTGTTTAAGCTATATTAAGCATCAAGTCCTACAAAGCTTGTGGATAAATATAAAAAAAAAAGCTTTTAATAAATCCTTAATAATATGACTGTCTAAATTAAACTAAGAACACAGGCATTTGAAGTACTAATGAGGTTAGTACTGCTAGTATTTATTTTAAAAATTCTAGTAAGTACTTTCAAGTGAAAGTGCTTGCTGTGATTTGCAAATTTGACTTTTTATAAAAGAACAAAATTAAGCTATGAAATGATATAAGCATAGAAAAATTTGAAACTAAAACTAAATCATAATAATAAGTATGGACCTCGCCCTAAATACTTAATACTACTGAATTTTGGACATAGCTAAATATCTAATGCTTAACTCATAGTACTATCCCTTTATGGTTAGTACTGGTAGGTTGGGTAAAAATAGAACTAGTTCTGCTTTTCTAGTTTCTTATAGTTACTAACTGATGTTAGTTACTACTAGTGTAAATAAAGAGTTT
The DNA here is from genome assembly GCA_026074375.1 of Tanacetum coccineum. NCBI lineage: Eukaryota > Viridiplantae > Streptophyta > Magnoliopsida > Asterales > Asteraceae > Tanacetum > Tanacetum coccineum. Next base: position 23,048 of record BQNB010003266.1, read on the forward strand.
CACCTAAACCAAACACCCCTTAAAAACTATGAAGAATTTGTTTGAAAAAACTTTTTAAGAGGAAAATCTAATGGAACACAATAAACTAAATTACCAGATAAAAACTAGCTTAAAACAAAACTTAGCAATATGATTTATTAAACAAATGAATAAGTACAAAATTCTATAAGATCTTAACTAATTAAAGCTTAATATTTTTTTTTTTTGGTATTTTATGATGTTTTATTGACAGAAATTAGGAAGAGAAGAAGAGACAATTTAGTAACTAATGATCTATATATATTTAAGCAAAACAGACCTAGATTATATAACACTATAAAGGCACTAGAAAGAGATATTTGAACAATAATAAGACAAATGAGATTATATAAATGCAAATGAGCAATATTAAGAATAAGCTATAACTATGCAATTTAAACTGAAAATTAGAGACAAATGAAAAAGAGAAATTTGCTTTAATCCTTTAGCTAAACAAAAGGAAACCAATAAAAGGCAGCTACAAAGCTCCCTTAGCTTATTAAATAAGCTAGGGTATAAGTCCTTAGGATCTCTTTCAAGTTAAGTTCCCTTCCAAAAGCTCTAATTCTAATTAAGTTCAAGTAAGATTTAACTGATTTTATGGTTTAGTAACGATTATACTGAATTTCAAATAGCTCTATTTCAGCTTATAGACTGAAAAGAAAGCTTTTTAAATGAGATTTATTAAGAGGTTTATGTGAAAAAGGAACTTTGAGAGGATTTAAGAAAAACTGATTTCTTTAATGAAAGTTACTGATTACAATACTTGAAAAGATGATTACAAAACAATTTTAAGGGAAGACAAAAAATTACATTTAAGGAAAATACGATTTTTAAGCTAGACTAAATTACTAAAAACTAGATAAAAAGAAGACACTCCCCCGTGCGTTCTAAGAGGAAGGCCCTATTTATAGGCTCTGAAAGAAGCTTCTAGGATCTCTTGCCCTGCCCTCCAATCTTTCAATCCTGGCCAATCATTTCTTCAATCATTTGAGCTTCTATTGTGGCCGTTTGATCTAGCTGTGGACACGCTTGAGGATTTTGCCGCGTGCGGTGTGGGGTTTGGGGGTGTGCGTTCTTTTCTTGTTTGTTTGCTTGTGTTCGTCTCGTTGCGTTCCATTTGTTTTGGTGTTTGGGGTACCCTGATTCTATTTGTATGTGACGTTTGTGCTTCTTTTGTGAGTGTTTTAGCACAAAAACCCACATAAATTTGTGCTTTCACCATTGTTGACGTGGCTTTAGCTTGAACTTGAGCTAATGAATCTCTTGGAAAGACTGATTTGACCCTTGCCTTGCACTTATGAGCTCCTTAATTGACCATCTAGCCCTTTAATTTGAGAAACCCCTTTGTTTTTGACTGGATGGTAACTTTCGGGACGATGGTACTAAACTTCCAAGCTCGGGGTGAACAGTAAACCTTTGGCGCCTTATTTTCTTTTTTTTTTTTGACATTTTAAAACTGTGGGAGGTTTGGGGAGTTTGCATTTTTGGCCCCTCTCTTCCTTTTCCCTTTTTCAAGTTATAAATAACTTTCGGGATTTGCAAGATTGGTCCTTGTGGCTTCATAAAAGAGGAAATGGCTAGGGATTTGGCTTCGGCTTTGTATCTTTGGCTTCTTTTTGAACTCTTCTGATTCTCGTGTCCGTGTTTGCTCGCTTTTGACTGTTTTCTTGTGATTTTTGACTTATCCATACCTGCACACACAAAAATAAATTACAAGCATAATTTTGCCATTTTTGGTCTGTTTTGGGTTTGAGTTTAATTGGGTTTATTTTATGGTACAAATGGATATGTGTATTCTACACTATCAAATATCAAAAATTTTATATTTTCAGTCTTGTTATTTAGTTAACTATTTTATAGTATATCTATATATATATATATATTTTATATATATAATATATATATATTTATATATATATATATATATATATATATATATATATATATATATATATATATGTGTGGTTAAGACAAAAAATGTAGGTTTTCGTTGGTAAGATAAGCAAGTTATTTTTGACCCGATCGTACCGTGTAGAGTTCTAGCTTTCTTCTTAACCCAATTAATGATGATTGTTTTTAGTTTGTGCTAGTCTTTTTCATGTGACTTTAAACATGCTGGACTTCTTGAAATCGTTAGTAAAATAAAAACTGTGCTAATCTCAAGTTGATTTTAAATATGCCGAGTTGGATTTTATATAGGCTAAGTATTTGCAAATTTCTTTTGTGAAGAGTAAGAGATGATAGTGTTGTTTTCGATATTAGGGATTGCCTAAACAATGTTTATTGGAAAAATTAAAAGGCTTATAAGATAACTTTGTGATTTTTCTTCCCCGGAGTTCCTAAAATGATTAATTATACGTGTTCTCTTTGATTTTTACAATTTAGAGTTTTACTCTTAAAAGTCTAATCAACATATTCAGGAGGAAAAAGCTTTATATCATGGGACTGTGTCAAACTCATTGTAATTAAGATTATAGTTCGTGTTTATTACTTTGGTTTTTCTAAAAGCGAAATTTTTACTATTTGCAAAAAATAATAAAAATATAAAACAAAATCTATAAAATAAAGGATTAGTGAATTAAAAAAGGTATGCAAGTTATAAATCCTTAAGTAGTTAACAATTAATATAAAAACTCCTTCGCAATAAGTACATGGGGCAATTTTCGGTTCGCTTCCGATGTGACATCGAAATAAAGGGTGGAGGTTGTATATTTAGAGTGGTATCATAACAAGTTACTTGCGAGCTCTTGTCTGCGGCGTCGCTTCTCGAGAGGCCGATGTGTCGTTGAAAGAAAAGTGATACCAATTCCTAGCCCAATAAAGTAAATAGTATAATAATGTTGCAAAGTTAGAAAATAAATAGTAAAAGTTTCATTTTCTAAAACCAAGGTATTCTTTTTGAGCTAAGGTTTGCAAAAGTCTACAAAGCTTTTTCATCGGAAGTTCATACGTTTCGGTTAGTATTCTCGGATTGGGGGTGTCAAAAGCCTTAGCACATACCCGAGGACCGGTGGGATCGCTAGAGAAGAAGTTTCATTCATGGGACAAATGTGAACCAATGATGTTCTCTAGCTAAGTAGGGTTTTTGTTTGCTTTTAAGATGTGATTTTGCTAATGTGAATTAACATATTAGCCCAAAAAGGCCAATGTGTAAAGCTTGTCGGATTTCATCTTTCTATTCGTGGATTTAATGGTTTTAATTATTTTGAACACACAAACCTAAATTTATGATTATGTGGGAAAAAAAAAAAGAGGAATTCAAAAGTTGTAATTATAAGTTGTCTAGTTCTTAGTTCGTAATTAGCAGTGATCTAATTTTTTAAGCTTAGCATGGGAAAAGTGAAATCGGGGTTGATGAAGTTATCTTTTAAACCACTTTAAATTGTGCTTTTTATTCTTGATCCTTAAAAGTTACAATAAGGTAATTGAAAACAATACCATTATGTCAACACAAATATGTTGTTGTTGGAAGTTATATTATCAAGAAAAATCATAAAAAGTTGATAAATCTTAGTAAAATGGGAGGTCGGGTGTTTATAATTGTTGATCTCTTATCTCTCTCGAAAAATTTTGTACTATTTTCAAAGGTTTAGTTAGTTTGGGGAAATTTCGAGGTATTTGGTTATTAAGGCATGTGATATTGCGTGAGGACACTCAATCGTTTAGTTTGGGGATATTTTTGATAAGTGTGGGCTGTGGGTTAAAATACACATATCCATTTATGCCTAAAATAACCCAATTAAACCCAAAACAGACCAAAAATGGCAAAAATATGCTTGTATTTGTGTTTTGTGTGTGCAGGTATGGATAAGTCACAAATCACAAGAAAACAGTCAAAATCGAGCAAGCACGGACACGAGAATCAGAAGAGTTCAAAAAGAAGCCAAAGATTCAAAGCCGAAGCCAGAAAAGTCAAGCCTCAGTCAAACATTGGTCAATAAAAGTCAACAAAGCCCATTTCCTTTTATAACAACTCCAAGGACCAATCTTGCAAATCCCGAAAGTTATTTATAACTTGAAAAAGGGAATGAAATGAGAGGGGACTGAAAGTGTAAAAATGGCCAAAGCTATAAACAGTTTTACTTGTCGATAAATTTGGGCGATGGCCAACCCATTTTTTACGGTTCATTGTTCACTAACCTTTCTACCATTCTGGGTAAATCAAAAGGGTTTTCTTATTTTAAGGGTGCGGTAGGTCAATTATGAGCCGCTACACAAATGAGAGGGACATATTCAGTAGGTATCAAAGGATTTATTAACCTCTCCCAATCAATGGCCACGTCAAACATTGGTGAAAAGCACAAAATTTATGTGGGGTTTTTGTGCGAAAAACTCTCTCAAAAGATGCAGACAATACGTCAATATCGTTATGGATTGGTCTCGTCGGGTGGCAAGAGGATGGGGGATATGGTGTTGATTATAGGAATGTTTTGGGGGGGGGTGGGGGGGGGATGGGTTTTTTTTTTTTTTTTTGGAGTCGTGGGGGTTCTTTTTTTTTTTTAAAAAAGGTTAATATAAAAAAATTTTTAATTTTTAAAAAAATTTTATATTAAAAAAATAAAATAATAAATAAAAAATAAAAAAAAAATATTAAAAAAATTATAATAAAAAATAAAAAAGTTTATTTTTTTTTGTAAAAATAAAAATAATATATTTAAATAAAATATTATATAATATATTAAATAAAATAAAATATAAATTTTTTTTTTTTTGTGTTTGGTTGTTTTGTGTTTGTTTATTTTTTTTTTTTTTTTTTTTTGTTTTATTATAAAATTATTTTATATAATATAATATATATAATTTTATTTGTTTTGTTTTTGTTTTTTATTTTTTTTTTTTTATTTTTTTTTTTTTTTTTTTTTTTTTTTTTTTTTTTTTTTTTTTTTTTTTTTTTTTTTTTTTTTTTTAAAAATTTTAAAAAAATTGACTTTGCTTTGGGATGATTGAAGAAATGATTGGTTGAGATTGAAAGATTGGAGAGCTGGGCAAGAGATCCTAGAAGCTTCTTTCAGGACCTATAAATAGGCCTCACTTCTCACACACAAGAGAAAAATATCTAAGTTTTTAGTAATTTAGTCTAGCTTAAATTTCGTATTTTTCTTAAATGTAATTTTCCTTAAAATGTTTTGTAATCTCCTTTCCAAGTAATGTAATCAGTAACTTTATTAATGAAATTTAGTTTAAATCATTCATAAGCTCTCTTTTCTTGTTATTCAAAAGCTGTCTAAATAAGCTAATTTGTCTAAATAAGCTAATAAGCTCATTTAAAGCTCTTTCAGTCTATAAGCTGAAATAGAGTTTATTAAATTCAGAATTAATCTTACTTAAACCTTAAATCAGTTTAAACTTACATTTATCATGGACCTATTTGGATTATAGCTTTTTGGAAGGGGATCTTAACTTGGAAGAGATCCCAAGGACTTTACCCTAGCTTATCTAATAAGCTAGGGAGCTTGTAGCTGCCTTTATTGGTCCTCTTGTTTAGCTAGAGGAGTTTGTAAGTTTCTCTTTCATTTTCCTTTAATTCTAGCTTTAAATAATGATATCATTGCTTTCTATATTTAGATCTGCTTATTTGCTTATTCTCTTTGCTTATTAATGCTTATTTGAGTTTTATCTAGCTAAATCATCATAGTTGTCTATCTGTTTTTAACTTTCTTAGTTTAAATCATAAATTTTCATATTATTGTCTTAAAAACCTTTAAAAAACCAAAAAATAGTAAAATAGTATAGATCTTAGATTATTGCTTATTTAGTTGTTAAATCATGCTTATTAAAGTAGTTTTAATCTGATAATTGTCTGGTAGTTAATACTTGTTCATTAAATTTCAACTTAAAAGCTTTTCTCAAAATCTGTCATAGTTTTTAAGGGGTGTTTGGCTTAAGTGTGTTGACCTCTAAAAGTCAAAATTACTTGTGCAATTTGCTTAAGTCAGCTGAGTTTTCATTTAAGAATAGTTTTCATTTAGTTTTTATAAGTTAGAATGCAGATTTTCAAAAGACATGTCTTATTACCTTTGTTTCTACACCAGGGCAGTTTTTGACTATCTTTTTGCTTGTGAAATTTAGATCTAAGCCCTCAAAGGCTTAGATCTTGCTTGGACTGTGTTTATACACTCATTTGAGTGTGTTTTAGTGCAGTGTTTCCTTTAGGAAACCTGCATTTTCGTTTTGCACTTGTGCAAAAGTGCACCAGTACTAACAATAAGTTAGTACTGGTGGCAGTACTAACAAGAAGTTAGTACTGCTAGCTTAGATTTTAGATAGGAATTCAAGTAGGATTAAGTTTAGTTATAGCTCATCTTAAATTTAGTTTTAGCTTACATTTTCTAGCTTATTTACATAGCCTAAATCTTGGTTTGCACCAGCAGTACTAACTAAAAAGTTAGTACTGCTGTCACTAGTTAGTACCGCTACCTTTGGTTTAATTTTTAGTCGAGTAATTGTAGGATTTAATAGCTTATCTTTTAGCATTTTAGAGTCTAGTTATAGCTTAATATAGAATAAGTTTTAGATTTCATTTTTTAGCTTATTTACATAGCTTATTTTTGCTGTCAAAAAGTTAAAAAGCCAAAAACAGTACTTAGGAATTTTAAGGTTTTAATTTGTTAATTTAGCTTATGGGTCTAGATTTTCTAGCTTAATTAGATAGATTATAAGTAGTTTAATAAGTCCTTAAAGTTTTAGAGTCTAGTTTAGCTTTTTAAGCTTTTAAGCTCATTTGGATTTTGTGCTATCTTGCTTATTTTCTGAGTTTGCTTAGTTCATGCTCAATTTTAGTTGTTTAAAAGTACTTCTAGCTTAGATTTCTTTGCATTCATAGTATAAGCACATCATAAGCTTCTTAGAACACTTTTCCTTTTTCACATTAAGCTTAATTTGAGCTTATTATAGCTGTTTTAGTAAAACATAGCCCAAACCCCTAGTTTCTGTAACAGCTTATTGAGAAGCTCTTTTAGAGCTTATCTTTGAGTTTCAGACCATAGTGCTTTTGTTAAAGTTGTTCTCCCTAGCTTCCTTTACAACTTTGCTCTTTTAAGTTTTTAGTGATAAGCACTTTTAGAATTTGAGCTTAAAATTGGACTTAGTTTGTTGTCGGGGTAAGTTCTCAGGGACCATTCCTGTAATTTTTCTGTTTTAGTCGTTTTCCAGTTAATCCTTGCCCGTTAAATGTTTTAGTTCAGTTAGTCCTTAAGTCTTTTTCACAGTTATAGTCCTAAATATAAAAAAAGGAAGTTAGTTATTAATTAGTTTTATCTAGTTTTAATTAATAATTAGGGTTAGTCTTAATTAGTTTAATTAGTCTTTTATAAAAAGATAAAAATTAGGGCTTTTATTTTTAATAATTTTTGGCACTTTTTCTTTATCTAGTGAAATTTTAGTTTACATTTTTAAGGATTAAAATTAGTTTACTTGCTTAATTGTCATTATTTGTTGCTTCTTAATTAGTAGTAATAGCTTATCCAAAATATCTTTGCTTCATTCAAATCAGAATCCGAACTAAAACGTGGTTTCAATTTCACTAGTCGTTGGGGAAACGACCCGGGTGATCATACTTACCCGGTTTAAAATACGTATTATATATTATATTATGTATTTTTGAGAGTGAATTTTATCAAGGGTAACTTGGTAATTTTCTTAATTACTCTTAAAGTTATATTAGTATATATATTTTGGGTATATAATACTGCTATCAAGGAACCTATTCCAAAGGGTTCTACCACATAACACCTAATCTACAAAACTTAAACCCTAACCCTAATTGAATTTGAAAAATGAAATGGAAGTAGAGTTTCTTACCATGTGGTGAAGAATCAAGAGAGATAAAAAAAACACATATGCAAGGGATTGGATTCTCCAAGAGTTTTTTTGTGGTTAAAATTTTATGTAAGAGTGAAAAGTGTGTGTGTAAAACTCAATTCGGTGTATCAGTTGGGCTTTTATACCTAGACTCGATACACCGTATTGGTGTTTGAGAAATACGCCATATTGGGCGAATTTTGTTGACTTAGTCAACACAAGTTAAAACAGTGGATACTAATTTTTCCTTATATTTAACCCAGTAAAGAAAACGTACCTGGACCTTTGCAACATTCTTGTACAATCACCATCCGTATAATAACATTTAGGGTCGAACGGAATGCTAAACGACACATACAAATTCTTAATAAGATTGAATAGCATCCCGTTGACAAGATAATTCCAAACCGCGATATTCACATTTAATTTCATGATAAAAGTTTTCATAATGAAAACTTTATTGATCTTATCGTAACTTCCCTCCAGCTGATTATTTGATCCCTGTGTACTTACATTACCCCCCAAAGATTGTATCATATCAATTTCATTATCATCATTCCCTTTATCTAATTTTAGATCATCAGGATAAATTATGTTGAAAGGGAATAGTTCATTAAAGTACAAAATGTTTTGTTCCACTTCATCATATTCGAACATGATGTTTATCTTTCAAAATCAAATTCCTCAATATGTTGTGGGCATAAGTGGGTTCTAGTTGAAAACTGGAATCTAATTTTGATGTTAGAGCTTTGTGGATACCTTCTTGCATGATTCTTACTTAGGCTTGTTAAAGCTTAGTTATATTGGATAGATCCAGAATACTATAGTAGAATACTAAGATTAAGATATCACAAACTATGCAGAATCTAGTTTTGCAATACTAGACAACAATGACTACAGTAAAACAGATCTTTAATTAACTTTCAATATATTGAATACTATTGTGAGTTACAAAATCGCTATGAATAACGAACTATGAATTGTTATGCATACTTTTGAATACTAAAATGAAAAACTAATATCTAGATCTATACCGTAGGGTTCCTTTTATACACTAAGGAAACCCTAATCGGCTTATAAAATACGTCAAGTGATTATGATCTTTTCTATAAGTAAACATAATCTCTTAAACAAATAAGTTTATACATATATTCTTTACAAATAATTGATACTTATCTTCTACGTATCTTGTCTTCAATCAACTTTTATCTCTTCTCTGATATGTCTTTTGATCTCATCTCTGACAGCATTAATCCTTCCAGCAGTTGTAATTACTCAGCAGTTGTAACTGAGCATCAAGCTAGCATTAACTACTTAGAAGTTTACTTTGCAGTACACTAACATTAAGAGCTAGTTAGTATAACTTTGTACTAGCAAGTAGAAATACTTAGTATTATTTTTAGTCTTCATCTATGAGCTGTCTTAACTTCTTATCGCAGCAATAACTTTATACTAACAATACTAAATTATACTAACCGTTAGTAACTAGGCAGTAGTATCTTATACTACCAGTTACTAACTACTTAGCATAATTTATTGTATTACCAACGTAAATAGTTATTGAATTGACATCACTAATATTATACCTGAGTAGTAGTAACTCTAAGATAAGAATCATCTTGAAGTCTTTTTTAAAACCCAACATCCTACCTAACTTGATGTTCATCTTCTGAATATCAAGTTTCATTAAAAGTCTTCACCATCACCAGGAGGATGCATTCAAACACTTCATTGACCATTTTACTGCTTTGTCATGAGCTTAAGTAGTTGATAACACATCTCATTCCAACGATCAGCTTGAAGCTTCTTATTCAGCATGTTTAAGATTGTTATTGGTGTTAAGGGATATCTTTTCTCAACTAACATAAAGATATGTAGATTTCTAAACCTTATAATGTGCACTCTATAGTTATTAAATAGCTTCCAAACAGTCACTTTGTACCCTTGTAGATTTCTCCATACTTTACTTTTTATGTCAGGTTCAAACATTACTTTCAAATAACCCCATAACACTCTTTCATAATCCTCCTCTGGCCTTGTATTCTTATGTTTAGCTTTAACCAACTTCCAGAGGGTCTCCAAGTCTTCTCTATCAATACCCTGAAGCATCTTTATCATTGATGAATACCTTTTTGAGCTTCCATTAGCCCTTATCAATTTAAAGTATCCCATCCTTCCATCTTTATCAATCTTATATTCAACAATCACTGGAGGCTTAGTAGCTAGAGGTATAGCATCAATTGCTACCTCATCATCTTTAACTATCTTAATATGCCTTTTCATCTCTGCCTCCTCTTGATCAGCTTTTTTAACTTCTACATGCTCATCTATCTTCTGCTTCTTTGACATATCAAATTTAATTTCAATCCTGCCTCTATTAAGCTTTCCTCTGTTCTTGTCTCACTGCCTTTCACTACTTCTGAATTCATGTCCACAAAAGTATTTACTCTTTTCATTTCTTTATCAAACAACTTTTGGATTTCATCATAGCTTTTGCTCTTCAACTGACTATGTTTGTATCTAGCCACATTCTTCAAATAAGTAGACATTTGATTTCTCTTTTGAGCTTTGGTAGGTGGCTTTCTTCTTATCTCTTCAGCTCTAAGCTTTGCAAAGTGTTTCTTTCTTCTGTTTATGAGCTCTACAAACAATCTTGATCTTTCTTTAATGGTTATTTCTCTCTGTACTTCTACTTGTAGCCTCTGAGCTAATTCAAAGTCTGCCTCTGTTAGATCCCACTCTAGATAGATCTTTACTGCCTGTTAAGGATGGTGATTAACCTATGTAATCACAAGCTAATCACAAGAGACTCTTGCTTAAGAAAGCTAATGTTTGTACGGAATATAGACACAACTAATAAGAAGAATATGACTAATAAAACTAAAAGATTCTTCTATGGATTTCTATTAACGAACAAGGAGAATTGTGTTTTCTGGATCTCTTTATTTCCCTAAGCCGTGGGTTCTTTTTATAGTGGTGAAACCCTAATCGGCATCTACTAAAAACACGTGAGAATAATATGCATGACTCTTCCTAATTTAGCTCATGCATATCCTCATCTCTAACTAACTAAAACCTTATCCTGGAATAACTATTTGACTCTACCAGGACTAAGTACTCTACCAGTAGGAACTAGACTTAGCCTACCAGGACTAACTATGATAATAACCTTACCAGCAGGAACTACATACCTGCCAGTAGGAACTACTACTCTACCAGTAGGAACTACATACCTACTAGTAGAAACTAAGTATTACAATTATTCCTAACAATCCTCCCCTAAACTGGAATTTGACTATGTTAATTTCCAGTTTCTAGATAGATCTTCAGTCTTGAACCTTGAGGATTGAAATATGAACTTTGCAGCAACATCCAATCTGCTTGAGTCTTGACTTGAATACTTGAAAATTCTGCACATATCAGCTGAATGTCTCTAGAGGAAGCAGCATCTTTATTTTTCATAAGAACACCTTCAAGAACCATATAGTTTGCAGTCTTCGTAGCCTTGTTGAACTTGAACATCAAAAGTCAGCAACATTGAAGAACCTTCAGGAAATCTTAAACCAGCAACAGACTTTGGAACCACCGCAGCAACATGAGTAGATTTGATAAGCCTTTACCAAATAGCTACTCACTCTTGGGCTAGCTAATCCTTTGGTGGAATCATGACATCACCCTGGTGAATTGGTAACCAGTCCAACTCTTAGAACATGAATCATTGGTGAATTGGAATACCCTAATGATTTTTGGCAAATCATCACAGCCATAAACGGATTTTATATGTCTTTACATGTAGCCGTTTGCTCAAGATTAGCCAATCCTTTGGTTCCCAATAAGGGCATTATCCATGGTGAATTGATGACCATTTCAACTCTCAGCAAATGAAGCATGGGTGAGTTAAAGACCTTATAGTTTTGAGCAAACTATTAAAGCTATCAACGGATTTGAGAGTCACACCAGAGCCATACCCTTATGGTTAATCAACTCTTTCTTATCTGTAAGACATGGTGAGTTGAACACCATTTGTTGTGTGGTGGTTAACCAACACCCAAACCCTGAAAATAGTTTACTTTATGGACCATGTGTGCCTAAAACAAAAACAACTTTGCACACCAAAGACTCAAAACTTATTTGAACATATTACCAAAGCTTGTCAAATGCCAAAATCCTTTTATCAAAACACTTGTTACTAAAACAAAAAGTGAAAACTATTTAAGATAAACTACACAAAATAGAGTCATATATCAAAATACAGATTGGACACAGCAAAAAGTTAGAATATATACGATAGAGTTACAGAGTACCATGATCAAACTGGAGAAACTTAGGCAGCAGCAATTTGATTCTTGATGAACCGAATCAATTGCTCAGCAGTAGTCATGTCATTGCCCACAACATCCTTGTCAATCTCCAACTTGTGCTTTAGCATCCTTTCCATGAGCTTCACAGTAGGAAGTGGTCAACCAGTAGGAAAAATGGAAACTACCAGTAGGAACTCTGGTAACACCAGAGGGAACACTTGAACTACCAGTATGAACTCTTTTTCATCAAAATAAGGCCACCTGGTCCATGTAGAACACTAGAAAATCACTAATCCACCCTCTTGAACCATTAGTCTGCAAAAGGTGAGGCCAATACACACAAAACATATACAATAAAATGGAAAGGAAAATTAACTATCAGAATGAACTAATTACAGACAAGCAAGAGGAACTAAAACTACCAGTAGAAAAAGTTAAAACTACCAGGAGAAAAATACAACTACTAGGAGAAACATAGTGTAGCAAGAAAAACTAAGTGGTAAAAAAGAAATTTTAAAAACCAACTTTTTAGAAACTTTTACAACAACAGTCCTCCCCTTGGACTCAAATCCTCCTTGAAATTCTTGAAAGTCATCCAGTCTTTCCATGTTACCTGTCATACTTCTAGAACAACCACTATCAAAGATCCCTTCATCTTCAGCATCTGAATAAGGATTTTCCTACAATATACAACATGGGAAAAGTTAGTGTCTAAGGGGGACCCAAGCCATTTATGACTTGGGTCTGCCTTGTGGATCTGAAAAGGTTGTCCATGAAGATGTATGAGATCCACTATTGTTCTTGGGTACCCAGTATAAACCTTTTCTATGTGTTTTCCAAGAACAACCTGCTGAGGGCTTAACAGCAGTTGCCCATCTCAGCCCACCATATTTCATATGATTATAATACATTTGAGGTACATATGGTGTATAAGTCTGAAAATAAGAACTTGTAGGTCTATTTAAATGGGGCATAGGTCTAGCAGTACTTTTCCACCAACCAGAAGTTACTGATGGAGAATATCCTCTATCAATAGGAACTGGAAAAGGCCTATTTTGCCTACTAGTAGGAACTGGTGCAGGCACCTTTGGCTTACCAGTAGGAAATGGTTGTGGACTAGCAGGAGGAATGTTTCTTTGCCAGTCCTAAGAAGTACAGCTTGTGGGACAAACTGATTTTGATGATTAACATTATTCCTACTATGTACAGGTCCCGAAGCTGTCAAGTACATTAGTGAACCTATCATGGATCTGTACAAATGTACATTTACAGGACTATCAGGTTTATTCTTGGACTTAGGCTTTGGAGCTTCATAGGGTGTAGTGGCAGTCCTGACACACTCCAAATCAACTTGCATATGGAGAGATCCCAGGGGAGGGGGGGGTGGGGGGGGGGGGGGGGGGGGAGGATGGTGGGGGGGGTGGAGTGTGGGGATGGTGGTGGATTTAGGGGGAGGTTGGGGGTTGGGGATTGGTGGGGGAGTGGGGGGTTAAGTAGGGAGGACTCAGTGTACAAGTGTCAGGTTAAGACCGATAATAGGGAATCTTTATAACGCGTTTATCAGCCAACTGGGTGCTCTGTGTACATACTTGCTTGGCTGATAAAAAGTCCATTAGTCTTATCTGAACTTTGTAATCCTAGGAAGAAAGTAAGTTCCCCCATAGCACTCATTTCAAATTCCCCTTCATCAAGGCTCAATTTCCTCACACCAGGCCTTCTTATGTAGATCCCAAAGATTGATGTCTCCACATAAACTTGTACCAAGATGATAACTCTCTGTGCTTCTAAGAAAGAGAGTCCTTGTCAATGGTAGCCTCTTCCAGTAAACCATGTTTTGCCCAAAAAGGTAGAAAAGGGTTTCATACCACCCCTTTAGTGATTTTTTCTTGATAAAGTCCATATAGAGCTTGGCCTACCTTGTAGACCTTCTTAGGATTTAGGATCCACAAATCCTTTAGGTTGAGTGACATATACTTCCTCATCAATTCTTCATAAAGAAACGCACTATTAACATCCATCTGATAAACCATAAATCCCATGTAAGAGGCAAATGCTAAAAACAATCTGATTGCCTCTATTCTTGCAACTAGAGCAAATATTTCATCATAATCAATGCCCTCCTCCTGTCTGTGTCCTTGAGCTACAAGTCTAGCCTTGTTTCTGACAACAATCCCCCTGGCATCTCTCTTGTTTTTAAGTATCCACTTAGTCCCAATAGCATATTTACCTTCAGGCAAATCAACAAGAACCCATACATTTTGAAACTTGAACTATTGCATTTCTTCCTGCATAACATCAACCCAGCTTGGATATTCAAGGGCCTAAGCTACACTTCTTGGTTCAACTTGAGAAAGAAAACAAGCAAACAAACAATGTTGAAAGTCTGTATGATTGTCTCTTTGCTGATCATGAATATAACTGATAAAAGCAGATTCACCAGTAGTAGTCTTATTGACCTTGCTTCTCATTTGCACAGCTAAAGTATGATCCCCAATAATCAGAGATTGAGGATGAATTGTATTGATTCGCTTAGTTTCCACATGACTGACTTCCACAGTTGATGCTAAATTTTTTAGATCTGCACCAAACTCATCATCATAGGATGAAGAAAAGAAAATACCAAGTGAGGGTTCATTATTTCCAAGGTCTGATGGACTGGGGAATCTTGTTGTTGGCTTATCATTAAAGAATGAGTCAGTTGGACTACCAGTAGGAACTGGAACACCACTAGTAGGAACTGAAACTCACTAGGAGAAATCATTGTATCACTAGAAGGAACTGGGATGCTACCAGTAGGAACTGTTTTTGTACTTGCTCTCTTCGGAAGTTCCTCAGCATCTTTTGCATCAGAGGTGGCTCTTTGTTCCTGACCTTTCACCTTGCAAGCTCCTGTTAAAAATTTCTTCAGCAGAATCAAGAGGAGAACATCAACTTCATCACCAGAAGTATCTTTAGGCTCAGCCTCTAGAATGCTGTGGGATGGATAAGAAGGAAAGATGAATTGTTCATCAAATTTTTGAGTCTGAATCAACATCTTAGTGTACCTTGCAGTTAGATGAAGCTTCTTGTGGTTCCTACAGATTGGTTAGCTTTATCATGTTTATAGCCTAAAGTATCAGTTAAATAATCGAGGTCAAAATACCATTCATAACCAAGACCCTGTACATTAGGTTTTTCCTCAAGATATCTCAAATTCATAGTCTCTTCTACCCTGTTACTTAGGCACATTGTACATCCCTGTAAGGCTCTATTACTTGCAAGAGTACCAAACAATTTACCTTTCAACACCTTGCCATCTAACTTACCCAAATGATCACTTGTTTTAGAATGGCAGTCACATAACACCCAAAGGGTTTTAAAAGACTGACTCAGGAATGTTCCCTAGTCAATAAGGCAATGGAAGTCTTAATTATAGGACTAGTAAACCAACACTCTCTCAAGACATAACAAGCATTTCATACTGCTTCAGATCCAAAACTAGTAGGTAACTTAGAGTCATCCAACATAGTTCTAGCTGCCTCTATAAGAGGTTCTATTTTTCCTCTTCAGCAACCCCATTTTGCTGTGGGTTCTGGCATTACTATAAATCCCTCTTCACCATCCCTTTTGAACCCACAGAGTTCATAATATGACATTTTTAACTTTGTACTTCACATCTTATAGCTTTTACCTTTTTGTTCAACTGGTTTTCTATAAGATTAATAAAGTCCTTAAGGATAGGATAGGTCTCATCCTTGGTGAAGGTAGGATTACTGGAAAAGGGACAATCAGAACTCCCACACTGGATTTTGAAAATGTCTACTATGTGAAGGAACTACAACAATTCAACTTGTTCTCCATCTCTCAGATTTGTGTCAAGAAGAATAGAGTTCTCTTCACAGACACTGATTGTCTTGTGTAATCCAAGGACTTCATGCTTCTAGATGAAAGTATGGTGGTACTTAGGGTTCCACGGAAACATAATCTTTACACCATTAACTTGAATAATCTTAGTCCTAGGGGTAATTTAGCTTGTTTAGCGGCAAAAGCCTCAATTGATGAATATGTGAAATGGCATAGGAGGATGGGTCATGTGAACTATAAAAACATGAACATATTGGTAAAGGGTAACTTAGTTATAAGACTACCCTCTAAAATTTTCAAGAATGACCATACCTGTGTTGCATGTTGTAAAGGCAAGCAACACAAAGCCTCTTATAAGGCCATTACTGCTGTGAGCTCCATTTCTGCCTTTGCAATTGCTTCATATGGACCTCTTTGGTCCTACATCAATTCGAAGCATGACCACAAATAAAAAATACTGCCTTGTGTTCACTGATGACTTAAGCAAGTTTTGTTGGGTTTTCTTTTTTAGATACTAAGGATGAGACCTGTCTATTCTTAAGGACTTTATTTAATCCTGTAGAAAAACCAGTCTGAACAAAAAGGATAAAAGCTATAAAGTGATAAAGGTACAGATTTAAAAAATGCACAAATGATGTTGAAACTCTATGGTTCAAAAGGGATAAACAATAATTATAGTAATGCCATAACCCCACACAAAAGGTGTTGCTAAGAGGAAAAATAGAACCCTCAGTAGAGGCAAGCTAGAACTATGTTTGCTGACTCCTAAGTACCTACAATGTTTGGACTGAAGCAGCAAGACTGCTTGATATGTCTTGATATAGTGTTGGTAACTAGTCCTCATAATAGATCCCCTATACCTTAATATGACAAGGTAACATTCCTTCATCAGCTCATTTATTAAACCCTTTGGGTGTCATGTGACCATCTAAACACAAGAGAGAACAATATGGGTAAGGGATATGGATGCAAGGCAAAGAAGGCTACAATAGTTGGATACTCCTGAAACTAATGAGCCTTAACAGGAACTATAATGTGCCTAATTAAAAGGGTAGAAGATACAATGAATCTGAGATATCTTTAATGAAAAACCAAATGTATCAGAGGTCGTGGTCATGAATGTAATTGACCTCGATTATTTCACTGATACTATTAGGCTATAAACAGTGATAAAGGCAAACAACACAATCTACAAGAACACAAGAAGCTTCAACAACCCTAGCAGGTACACAATATGCTGATTCAGACTCAGAATGTGATGAACCATCATCATTGTCCCTGTCATATCCATCACACGGCATTCAAGGCTGAGCCTAAAGATACATCTAGTGATGAGTTTATGATTCTCCTCTTGAATTTCTGCTGAACAAAAATTTTCAACAGAGATCTTGTAAGGCTGAAAGTGTCATCAACAAAGAGCCACCTCTGATGCAAAGATGTTGAGGAACTTTCTAGAAGAGAGCCCGTACAAAAAAAGTTCTTCTGGTAGCAATCCCAGTTCTTATGTGATACAACGATTTCTCCTGGTGATGTTTCAGTTCCTACTGGTAGTGTTCCAGTTCCTACTGGTAGTCCAACTGACTCATTCTTTGATGATGAGCCTACAACAAGATTCCCCAGTCCATCAGACCTTGGAAATAATGAACCCTCACCTGGTATTTTCTCTTCTTCATCCTATGATGATGAGCTTGGTGCTGATCTAAACAATTTAGCATCAACTGTGGAAGTCAGTCCTGTAGCAACTAAGCGAATCAATATAATTCATCCTCAATCTCTGATTCTTAGGGATCATACTTTAGCGTGCAAACGAGAAGCCAGTCAATAAGACTACTTAAACCTGGTGAATCTGCTTTTATCAGTTATATTCATGACAAGTAAGAGGACTCTCATACAGACTTTCAACATTGTCTGTTTACTTGTTTTCTTTTTCTCAAGTTAAACCAAGAAGTGTAATCAGGCCCAATGAAGATCCAAGCTGGGTTGATGCTAGCCAAAAGAAAATGCAATCATTTCAAGTTGTCAAATGTATAGTGTTCTTGGTTTATTTGCCTGAATGTAAAATAAGCCTAATGGACTAAAGTGGATACTCAAAAATCAAGAGAGGTGACCAGGGGATTGTTTGGTCAGAAACAAGATAGACTTGTAGCTCAAGCAAAGACAGAGGAGGGCATTGATTAAGAGTGAATGTCTTTGCTCTAGTTGCAAGAATAGAGGCAATCAGATTGTTTTAGCATTTGCCTCTGTACATAGTAATTTATGTTTATCAGATGGATTGTTAAGAGTGTCGTTCAATATGAAGAATTGATTGAGGTACGTATATATGTTCACTCAACCTAAGGAATTTGTGATCCTCACATCCAAGACGGTCTAACAGGTAGTCCAAAAAAAAAAAAGCTCGTATATGACTTCATCAAGCACCAAGAACTTGTTAGCAACCCTTTCTACCTTTAGTTGAAACATGATACAAAAGAGGCACCATTGACAAGACCTCTCTTTCTAAGAAGCACAAAAAGATATCATCTTGGTTACAAGTTTCTGTGGATGATCATCATCTTTGGATCTAACCAAGAAGGCCTGGTGTGATATTTTGAGGCCTTGATGAAGGGGAGAATTATGAAATTATGTGCTATGGGAAGAACTTACTTTCTTCCAAGGAGTTACAATTCACAAAGACCTGATGGAATTGTTATCAGCCAAGACAATATGGTGCAAAGATCCTGAGAAGTTTGATTTGGAGTGTTGTCAGGACAGCCACTACAACCCTATGAAGCTTCAAAGCCTCAAGTCCAAGAATGAACCTAAAATTAGGGTTTTTTTCCGTAAATGTACATTTGAACAATCCTGATAGGTTCACTAATGAACTTGACAGCTTCAGGCCTGATATATGTTGCAGCAGTGCTTGTTCAAGAATCAAGTCAACTCCTACTACTTCAAATATGGAAACCCCCCCCCCCACCCCCCCCCCCGCAGTGAAGAAGATTTCAAGTATCTTAAAGGCCAACCTTAGGTTGGGCTATGGTACCCTAAAGAGTCACCCTTTTGTTGCTGAAGTTAAAGTGACAGTGATTATGCAGGGCAAACCCGGATAGAAATCCACAACTAGTGGATGTCCAGTTTCTGGGTAGCGAGGTTGATCTCATGGCAATGCACAGAAGCAAACAAATGTGGCAACCTCTTCCACTGAAGCTGAGTATGTAGCTGCAGCAACTGTGTGGTCATGTACTCTGGATACAAAATCAAGGTTGTTAGATTATGGGTATAACTTGATGAATACCAAATCTTATTGATAACCAAGTTACCATTTTGCATAGTTTAAAAACTAGTTTTTTTTTTCACCAACGTAAAAAGCACATAGAAATTATGCACCATTTCATAAGAGATGCTAATGACAATAAACTTTGTTCAAGTGCTTAAATACATACTAATGATAATGTGGCTAATTTGTTATCCAAGGCATTTTGATGGACCTAGTTTACTCACTTGTGGTTAACATTGGGATGCTCAATCCATAGTACTATGATTGAGGGGAGATTTTGAGTCCAAGGGAGGACTGTTGTTTGTAAAAGTTTCTACAAAGTTGTTTTTAAATTTCTTTTTACCACATATTTTTCTTCTACACATGTTTCTCCTAGTAGTTGTATTTTTCTTCTGGTAGTTTTAACTTTTTCATACGGTATTTTTAGTACCCTCTTGCTTTCTATAATTAGTTTTATTCTGATATTAAATTTCCTTCCCATATTATTGTATACGTTTTGTGTGTTTGGCCTCAACTTTTGAACTAATGGACAAGAGGGTGTATTAGTGATTTTCTAGTGTTCTACATGGACCAGGTGGCCTTATTTTGATGAAAAAGAGTTCATACTGGTAGTTCAAGTGTTCCCTCTGGTGTTACCAGAGTTCCTACTAGTAGTTTCCATTTTTCCTACTGGTTGACCACTTCCTACTGGTAATGTTAATTTTCCTACTGGTTGACCACTTCCTACTGGTAATGTTAATTTTCCTTCTGGTTGACTTTTCTTTGTGCTGGTTATGTCCGTTCGTGCTGGTAGATTAAATTGAGTTTTATCTTCATTAAAAGTTACCGTTACGATATTTTTGCCATTTTATTCGTCAAAGGGTTTCCTATTTAAATTGATAATTACTGTTTTCTCACATTTTAACAGTTACTTTTTCCATAAAACCCTAATTTCCAAACGGTCCAATAGAAATTGAGATCATTACTCTATAAAAATTAAATTACCACTCTCTACCAATATCAACTCTCAATTGCGATCTACACCCAGCACAAAATCTCAACCTTACTTCAAAATCATCAATGGCCACACTAAGATACAGGGATTAACACAACAAAGTGGGTTATTTGCAAAAACCCACAGGAAGTGATGATTATCATCAGATTCTTAACTTCTTGAGGGCTTCTCACATAAGGTA
The DNA here is from genome assembly GCA_026074375.1 of Tanacetum coccineum. Taxonomy (NCBI): domain Eukaryota; kingdom Viridiplantae; phylum Streptophyta; class Magnoliopsida; order Asterales; family Asteraceae; genus Tanacetum; species Tanacetum coccineum. Next base: position 43,444 of record BQNB010003266.1, read on the forward strand.
TGCTCTCACAAATGACCCCATCATCTTTGACTCATTAGTCAAACAATTCTGGTCTACGGCTACACTCAGGTCTCCTGAGTTAGGTCCCCCAGCTATCCTAGCTACCATTGATGAGACTCCCTACACCATTACTGAGGACTCAGTAAGAAGTCAACTTCAATTAGCTGATGATGGTGGTATTGATGATTTACCCATTGCGAAAATCTATTCTGGAATGGATAACCTTGGGTATGTCACTGAAGGCAAGTTAACCTTTTACAAGAACAAGTTTTCACCTCAATGGAGGTTTTTGGTCCACACCATTCTTCACTGTCTCAGTACCAAGTCTGGTAGTTGGGATCAATTTGGTAGCTCACTTGCTGTTGCTCTTATTTGTCTATCTGATGGGAGAAAATTTAACTGGTCTAGCTACATTTTTAAGGGGATGGTTAGTAACATAGGAAATGCTAAAAAGTTCTTAATGTATCCTAGATTTCTTCAAACCATTTTGGGTATAGAAACTAGTTTTGCAAGACAATACCATGTGTTCAAGCTATCTAGTAAACTTTTTGCTAATATGAAGCTCAACTTTTGAGGGGCAACCTATGCAACATTAGTTGCTATGCTTTCCCCCAAGATCAAGAAAGGTGCAGTGCAGGGGTAGCTCACAAGCTGTCCTAACCCCACCCAAACCTGAACATATCCCGAGCCTATGCCTGAACCTGACCAACCTCAAGACCATTTGTCTACACCCCAAGACAACAAACTTCTGACCCTATTGCTCCTGTCTTTGAGCATGTCAAAAGTTCAGACCCAAATATAGCTTCCTTCTCACGAGTCCATGAGACTGATGATGACCCTTTCACTTCCACCAATGTGGAAGATGAACCTTTGGGAGGCTCTTTCCATGCATCTCCACCAAGGTCCACTCAAGCTCCCCCTGCAGGTCACACTTAAGAGTTCAGATGACCATTATGCACTAACTGCTGTTGTCCAATTGTAGTTTCTATCTCTTGTGCAGAAGGTAACTTCGTTGGAAACTGAGCTCAAGGACACCAAGAAGCTATTTAAGGATGTGGTGGGAAAGTTGGTCAAGAAAGTCTAAGAAATGGAGGTAAAACTCATGACTAAGAAAAGGAAGGTGGTTGTGAGTAATTCTGACCAAGAAGAAGGAAGAGAGCAAGATGTAGATTTGGATGCTCTACCTTTGCTATTTTCTATGCAGATGTCTGTTGATTCTAATATTCCTCCTGGTGGTGCTTCTAGTTCCCATATTCCTACTGCTGTTCCTACTGGTGTTGCTCCTGCTGGTGTTTTAAACAAAGGAAAAACTCCAATGGTGGAAGAAGAAGACATTACTGTCAAAGAAAGGACACTCATTCAATGGAAGATGACATACTTGGTAGGAGGCTTCAAAGAGGTACATGGGTGAAGAACAAGCTCAAGTGACAAAGAAAACAAAGAGACAAGCTGAAAAGAAGGAGACAACAAGAAGTTCTTGCTTCAGCCATGTATTATACTGAGGCTGATTGGATCAACATCATGGCTAAGGTTGAAGCTAATGCATCTCTTTCCAAGACACTATTGGGTGATGATGTGACTGCAGACAAATTCCCAGTCAGGATGGCTGCTTTGATCAAGAGGAAGAAACAAGCACTTTGCTGAGATAATGGCGAAGGAAAGATGGAAAGGCTAATGACCAGTACAACAAAGAACCTACTGAACGATTTGTCAGAACCAAAGTAGTGCTCTCTACTCTACGGATAACTAAGGCTAAGGTTGGAAAGTTTCACTGAATGCACATATTGAAGATAGTTTGAAAAGATTCAAAGGATCTAGCAAACACTCAGGTTCAAGCCTTTCGCAGGACTTTGAAGAGGACAGGTCCTGAGTTAGAAGAACCTTCCTCCAAGCAGCAAAAGTCTACTGAATCCATCAGTCCACTGTGCCGTGAATGTTCCCTCAACCACCAGTTGATTCCTTCAACCAAATCCCTTAGTTTTTTTATCTGGGCACAAGGAGGAAGTCTCTTGGCAGGAATCGTCTAACTAAGCCCAAATCTATACTTAAAGAATTGGATTTAGATGCAGATGATAAGACATTCATCAAGGGTTGTTCTGAAAGGACTCTACAATGAGGCTACCTATTAGTGGTTCTGCTTTGCAGGTGTGGGAGGTATCTTCTACACCTCTGGTAGAAATTAATGCTCCTTTACAGTTGGTATCATCTACCAAACATTTACCACTCAAGGGAAACCATCATATGGATAGACATATCTATTAAATATGTATGGCATGGTGACCACATACTATGAAAACCACCTTGTGCTGTGCCTGGATTTGATGTTATGAGGTGATCTTCAGGTGTTGATAGATTCTCAAGAAGGTGGTAAGGGTCTTTCAGTTTTGGAATCATCAATCTCTTGCAGATAAAAAAAGAAAGTTGGAGGCGTATACTCTTTCCAAAGTTCATGTCCATGGGAAACTAATTCAGGAGATGTTTCTACCATGTTTGGCAGATATATCTTATCCTCGTCTCAGTGAAGCTCATGGAAAGGTTTGCGAAAGCAAAAGCTGGAGATTGCCAAGGATGTTGTGGGCAATGACATGACTACTGCTGAGCAATTGATTTGGTTTCATCCAGAAGTTAAAATTGAAGCTGCCCAAGTTTCTTCACCTGTTTGATCAGGTACTTTTTAACTCTATTGTATTTATTATCACTATTTTGTTGGGTCCAACTGTACTTGATATATAACTCTATTTTGATGTAGTTTGTCTTAAATGGTTCTCACTTTTTTTGTTTTAGTAACAATGGTTTTGATAAAAGGATTTGGCAACTAACAAACTTTGGAAATATGTTCAAATATAGGATTGAGTTCTTTGGTGTTCAAAGTGTTTTTGTTTCAGGCTTACAGGAAATAAAGTAACCTTCTTGTCAGGTGTTTGGGTGTTGGTTAACCACCACGACACAAATGGTTCCAACCACCATTCTCCACAGACAAGAAAGAGTTATTTCACCATTATGGGTACGACTCTGGTGTGACGTCTCCACATTGGTTGATAGCTTTTAATAGTTTTCGCAAAACTATGAGGTCAAAACTCACCCATGCTTTTCCATTTGCTGAAGTTTGAAATGGTATATCAATCTCACCATGGATAATGCCCTTAATGGGAACCAAAGATTGGCTATCCCTGAGCAAACGGCTACAAGAGTAAAGAAATATTAAAAACAGTCATATGGCTGTGATGAATTTGCCAAAAAACATTAGGGAATACAATTCTACCAATGATTCATGTTCCTAAGAGTTGGACTGTGTGTACGTAATCACCATGGTGATGTCATGATTCCCCACAAAAGGATTAGCTTAGCCAAGAGTGCGTAGCTACTTGAGTAATTGGCTTATCAAATCTACTCATAGTTGCTGCGGTGGTACCAAAGTTTTTGCTGGTTCAAGAATTCCTATAAGGTTTGCTCAATGTTGCTGACTTTTGATGTTCAAGTTCAACAAGGCTACGCAGACTGCAAACTATATGGTTCTAAGAATGAAGACTAATTCTGCTTGACACAATATCTGCTCACTGATCATCTTTCCCATCTATTATTATCTTGAGGGTGTCCATTATGAAAAATATAGATGCTGCTTCCTCCTAGAGACCATTCAGCTTATATGTGCAAATTTTCAAGTGATTCCAAGTCATACTCAAGCAGATTAGATGTTGCTGCAAAGTTCATATTTCAATCCTCAAGGTTCAAGACTGAAGATCTATCTAGAAACTAGAAATTAACATAGTCAAATTCCAGTTTAGGGGAGGATTGTTAGGAATAATTGTAATACTTAGTTTTTGCTCAAACTTATGTACTCTAACAGAAAGCATAGCCATTTGCCATTTCAAGTCCATCTCCTCCAGATTCATTTTTTCTATCTGTTCAAAATCTTCATAAGCCAGTTTGTTTGTACAGCATAGTAACAACAACAAAGATTAAAGAACATCTTCAATACCATTACCAGAATCTGTTGAGACCCATCTTGATTTGATGAGCATGAGGTATGATGAAGAATGAAACTTGGACTATCGCATAATGACATCATTTTGCTAGCACTGTGTTACTTAACAAATGAAGAATGGCTTGGACTTGCAGATTAGCTTGAGGAAAAAGTAGAGTATCCTTTGATATCTATCTCAAGAGTCTTTAACTTGTAGTACAAATCATCAAAAGAAAGAAGTTCAAGTCCAGCCCCCCTCCCCCCCTATTATTTTCCAAGGTTAAAGCCTACCTTAGACCAAGGAAGAAGTAAAGCTCTTAGAAACTTAAGATTAATATCTTCATCCTCTGGCTTGGCCTTGAGTTGGTTAAGCTGACTTAGAATCTTCTGCATCCTGTCATACCCTTTGTGCAATCCCTCTGCTTCACTAATTCCGAACTCTGAAAATTCTTGCTTCAGCATAGACTTTCTCATCTTCTTGGATTCGGCATTTCCACCAAACCTAGCTTTGACTGCATTCCATATATCCCTTGCATCATCCATATAATGGAAATCAGCCACATGATCATCAGGAATAGACTAAAGCAAGGTAGTTCTTGCCTTTGATTCCCTCTGAACAGCAATGTGTTCATCTGCAGTCATTGGGGGAAGAATAATGACCCTTCCATCACGATCTCTTCCAGTCCTTTTCAAGCTGTTGCCATTTTGAATCACCTTCCAGATATTCATATCATTGTTTGTGATCCAGTATTCCATCTTCATAGCCCAGACCTCATACTCATCCTTCTTCAAATAAGGAAACTTTGCATTGTTGTTTGAGACAGTGGTAATGATTTGAGGTTGAATGTTTTGTTGTTGTTGAGCAATGGTGGCTTCACTATGAACACTAGCATCATCGCTTTCATTGTCAGATCCTGCCATTTTAAAGGTGTAGAGAGGTGTTTGGTTGTGAGGTTTATAAGGATCTTAGATCTAGGAATATTCTTCTTATGAGAGACTCTCAACAAGCTCTGATACCACTTGTTAGATCCCACTCTAGATAGATCTTTACTGCCTGTTAAGGATGGTGAATAGCCTATGTAATCACAAGCTAAACACAAGAGAGACTCTTGCTTAGAAAAGCTAATGTCTACGCGGAATATAGACACAACTGATAAGAAGAACAGGACTGATAAAAACTAAAAGATCCTTCTATGGATTTCTATTAACGAACAAGGAGAATTGTGTTTTTCTGGATCCCCCTATTTCCCTAAGCCGTGGGTTCTTTTTGTAGTGGTGAAACCCTAATCGGCATCTCCTAAAAACACGTGAGAATAATATGCATGACTCTTCCTAATTTAGCTCATGCATATCCTCATCTCTAACTAACTAAAACCTTATCCTGGAATAACTATTTGACTCTACCAGGACTAAGTAATAACCTTACCAGCAGGAACTATATACCTGCGAGTAGGAACTACTACTCTACCAGTAGGAACTACATACTTACTAGTAGAAACTAAGTATTACAATTATACCTAACATGACTACTGTTACTATAAGATAGAATAAGGTTTATTATGTGTATGTGTATATCAAAATGATTAAAATGACACTTGTCCATGTGGGGTTTACTTTTATTTAATATTTTTGTTATATAAGCTTTGAAGTTTCAGGGTTTTTTGTGCTGTAAATTTTCATCGTATCCCTACCTTTGTTTCTACTTGATTGATCATAATCTATTCGACCAGTTTGTGCAATCGAGTCTACTATTATTTTCTCCTCAGAGTTAGATGATTTTGTTACATGATTTTCAAGAGCCTCAAGAAAAGATAAGACCGTGAACTTGTCTGGAGTGAAAATTACTTGTTACTATAGAATTCATTAAAATAAAAAAATCTAATTAAATGAAAACCAGAAATAGATTGTACCAGTACATATTTAATAATGTTTGAGGTTATAATAGCTACCCAATCTATGAATGGGTTGAATCTGGAAATTTTTTTCTTTCTTTCCAAAATGGGTGAAATAAGAAATGAAAAAGAACAAAAAAAGGTCGAAAGTACTTTGCTACGTATAGTTTTCTAAACTTGACCAAGTGAATGGAAATTTTGTGGTGCTTACATTTACTTGGGTCGACTCCAAATTGAGTCGGGTTTATTTGATCAGTCTTCGGCATCTGCATAGACCATGTTGACAAGCCTAATATCGATAACACCTTCCTTTTTTTTGAATAACCACGAACGAAATATATATTATTGACAACATATACAGTTCCTATATCCACGTTATTCTGGTTTGGTAATGGGTCAAAATGGAAACACCATGTCAACTTATATTGACTCTCGTAAACCGTCACTTTGAATGGGATGGAGTTGTGGTTCTACAGAAAACTACTGCCTCTATAGTCGATAATATGGTTTTGCTTTTATAAACATGTCAAACACATCGGGCGCCAATAAACTGTTGTTTCACCATCGATGCATGTTTTCACATAACACTCAAATCACTATTTTAGAATCTAAGGATCCTACCCAATGCAGAAAATGGCAAGCTTATTGTACTTAACTAGAGTTCATACCATGGAAGTGATTTTTCCCATTACTTGTGTAGTTAAAACAAATAACAACGTACAAAGTTAAAGATTCCATTTTTGGGATATGTCCGTGTCTAAATAGATATATGGCCGGAATATACATGAGCCTGTGGGGTTGCACACGTTATGTTTAGATTCAATTTATATAATGTAATTCATATATTATTGTAGTATATTAATTTACATTTCACGATTAAGTATAGGGACTTAGTTGTAAATCATGTACAAAGAAAAGGAAGGAAAAGAAATTCCTTATAATATAAAGATTATGATTGCTTAACTTGCAAGCCAAGTTACTTAGCCTAAATGATGAACCCGTCTTGGTTTATTATTGACTAGTTTTAAAACCCTAAGAAAAGCTTTTCTTCTTTTTTTATTCTTCCCTTGTTGAACCGATCGTCCTAAACCCCCTCATAAGGGTTTGGTTTCAATTTAAGTTTAAAGAATCCAAGTGATATGCTTTGCATATCGTTAAACAAGAACTAGCACTCTAATTGAATTGCTAATAGACATGTGTGTAAAACCATAAAGGATTCATACTTTAAAATCTTTATTGTTTCTTTGATTGGTTCGATTTTATAACCCTATATGAAGGTGTTTTCGTTTGATCTTCCATAATCACAAAAAAGGTAAACAAGGTTTGTTCTTGATTATGTTAATTAATTGTATAATATTCGTGATCTTTATCTGTTGCGTTTTATTTGTATATTACATGTTTAATATGATAAATTCCAACATTTATACGAGTCAAATAGTTTGTAGTTTTGTACTAATCAACACACTCATTTATTCATAAGAATTATAATTTATGGTATAGTTGAATCATTTGATATAAAAGTATAAAAATAAATTAGAAAAGCTAGCTTGTGTTTTAATCCATGAAAAATGAAAGTTATAACTATATTACTAAAAGGCAGCATGCTCCCCAAAGAGCTACTTTGGAAGTCGGGATTTTGAAAATTGTGACACCCCGTTAAAATTCTGATCAATATTTTAGCCGTTTCCGTTTGGTAATTTGAATTTTTAAATGTTTCGTTTAAAATTTTCGTTTAAACGGGAAGTTGTCCCGCGTTTATCTGAGAAGTCGTACCGGAAGCGTTCCGGGTTTCAATTCATCGTAGTCTTTCATCAATAGACGCGTTTTTACGTTTTTAGTTGATGTTTAAAATTTCAGAAAATTTCGTGAAGTCGTTATTCATTTTCGTTATTTGCGTGATCAGGGTATAGTAGCTTATACATGTGCATGGAATCCTTGAAATTAAATCAACTCAAGCACTTCTTTCCTAGAATATTGGAGACCAAATTGGTCCTCCTTTAGCTCATGCATGCAACCGAAAACCACAAGCCACACACATAGGATACTCATTTTTAAATTTTAAATCAAGAGACATACTTCCCACAAAATACCTTGAGGCTAGTCCTCTCCTTGGACCTCATTGGAAGATCATTTTGGTCTCTCTTTTTTCCCTTTTGCTTACACCGATTGGACACACACACCCCACCACCCTTGGATGCCAAAATTTGAAATCAATATACATATATGTCCAAGTTCATCCATTTCTCTCATTCATTACCTACACTCTCTCACTAGAAAAACACACACAATCTTCCTTTCTCTTCTCTCTTGTTCGAACCAACAAAAAAACACACATAAATTCTTACTTTTCAAACTTTGATCAAATCTATTTGAAGATAAAGTGGTCGGGTTGATATTCGGGTAGTTTATAAACAACGTTTGGGTTGTTCTAGTCTCTAATCATCTTCTAGTAATCTTTTCTTGTAAGTCATCTCTTGTTTTTCATAAACGACTTGTACTTTTACATACTTATGATCATTCCGAACAAGGTGTACAAAACGGATCGTTGTGAAAATCATTATATATTTTTCTATAAAACTACAAGTCTCAAGTTTTAAATCTTTTTAAACATAAATGGAAGAACATGAAAAATAATTGTAATTTTGTGTCTAAAAGGTTGCTGTGATCATTTTGATATATAAATTGTTGTTATTACGGCTATATCATTTATTTGAGGTTATCGTATATAGTGATTCTAAATGTTGTTGACGAAGGGATTAAGTTAGATATTGGTTTTGTTGAAAGCGTGAATTGAAAGTCGATGGGGTTAGGTTTAGAATGGATTTGTTGTGATATTTGCGGTGTTGTCAAAAATCGAACGGGTTGATCTTTTTGGAGTCCATATGGTTTGAACCATATGTGGCTCGCACTAGGTGTTCTAAAAATTTATGCGTCACAATTGTAAGCTTAATAAAATGTTGTAACATGATTAAGTTAGTTGTCGGATGTTTTTACGGGTCAATGAAAGGTGTACTTTTTATAAAACGGATATTTTACGAGTCGAGTCAAATAAAAGGGAAAGTTATTATTTTAAGAAAGGTCATGTCGAAATTTCATAAATATTGAAAATGTGTCGAAAAATATATTTTATTATCAAACTAATAATAAAACGGAGAAAAACGTTAGGAGTCGGGTCTAGGTCAACATTTGCGGTTATTGAGTCAACTTTGGTATGCCGGGTCACTAAAAGACGAAATACACTAAAAGACAAAATATTCTTGAGAGTTGTTAAAGTGTCAAGACTTGTCAAAGCCTTATAATTTTGGAAAGTATGTTTTGAAATAATACGCCTTGTCTACTCATGTTCGGATGACCAGTCTTTGCGCAAAGAGTTATTTCGTTTTACATCATTCTAAAACAACAACTATATATATGCTAGGTTGTCGCTAGGACCGTGTGATTCGTCTTCACTTGATTGATTTCTTTTGATCCACTGCTCGCTTAATGTGAGTTCATAGCCCCATTTTTACTCGGTTTAAATAAATGATTTATAACTTTAGGGTGAGAAACAACGCTTGATTTTATAAATGGACACAAGTACTATAGGTGAGAATTTTCCATATTTACGTGTTGCCTAAGTAGCGTTTAGACCACTATTGCCCGAATCATCATGAACCATTAATTACCTTTAATCGACTGGCTGGTTAAGTGAGCGCGAGTGAATAAATAGATCTATTGGGACTAATAATCCCCATCCGGGTTTGGTGATTCTTACCGGTCGGGTACTTGATGGACTGTACAGGGCAACAAATGTATATCATGTCAAAACTTGTTAGGTTCTCTTTGGTCGGACACCTATAAGGGCAAGACTTATATGGCAGTGTACATGCTACTTTCCACTATTAGCTTCGATGTCATGAGCTTAGTGCAGCGTAAATGCCTCTTTATGTGAAGTTGTATCTCCTATAACTGTCACATACGTTTTAAAATCTTGTGGTCTACACTAATAATATTTTAACTAAACCTATGAATTCACCAACTTTATGTTGACGTTTTAAGCATGTTTTTCTTAGGTGCTTAGCTTAGATGTCGTTGCTTAAATTATGTGAAGTATTTTGCCTGGACTGGTTTTTAAGAATTTATCTATTTCTTTAAATATCGTTGTTGAAACTCATTTAAGTTTCCGCACTTTAACTCTTGAAACAATTGATTTGGTCGATGTAAGATTTATTAATATTTGGAATTTAAGCAACGGTGTTTATTTTTAAAAACGTACCCTTAGAGGTCGTTCTTTATGCTTTGTACTTGAGATATTCATAAAAGTCACGCCCCGGACGCTTATTTTGACGGGACCCTATTTGGGGGTGTGACAAAAATAATATTAAAAAATTACATAACCTATGTCTCTTTATCTTTTTCTAGAGAATACATAGTCTCCATCTCTCTTATGTGCTCTCTCTCTAAATTTTTTCTTTCTCTCTCTAAAAATTGTTACTATTTTCTAATTGCATGGTGGATTATCTAGCTTTGGTATGGTTGTTTTGTTAGTTTGTTGCGGGTGATGATTGTTTATGTTCTTCGGTAGTTTGGTTGGGTTTCAGATGTTGCGTGACGGTGGTTTGTCTTCATCAGTGCTTTGGTCGGGTTGACTGAGTATTGTTATTTATGGTAGGTATAATTTGTTTTTTATAAAATATGTTATTAGGGTTTTGTTTTAATTTGGGATTTTTGCTTCAAGAGTTATCAGTAGTTAATTGGGGTAGGTACAATTTGTTTTTATGAAATATCCGATTAGGGTTTTGTTTTAATTTGGGGTTTTGCTTCATTTGTGTTATTGAGGTGAAATCATCTGTATCTTGGCGGGGCATCACGAGTTCGTGTTTGCAGCCATGGCAGGTTGATACCTCTTTATCCAGCACAAATTTCAACGCGTATGAGCCCTAGAAAGTTATTGATGGTGTTGTTGGAACAAGGTGGAATCGGTGTGTTTGGGTTGAGAAGTTGTAGTTGTTTGTGGGCTACGTGTTATGCAGCTGTGTTATTGAGGTGGAATCATTCGTCTTTTGGCGCGGCATCACAAGTTCTTGTTTGGAGCCATTGCGGGTTGATACCTCTTTATCCCGCAGACATTTCAACACGTGTAAGCCATAGACAATGATTGAATGAGTTGATAGTTATCTTTCTATGTTTAGGCCGCGTGTTTCGTTTTTGGATCATTGAGGGTGAAACCTATCCGTATCTTGGCGGGGCATCACGAATTTTTGTTTGCAGCCATGGCGGGTTGATACCTCTTTATCCAACGCGTATTTCATCGCACAGTAGCCATGGAACCTGTCAGAGAAACACGTAAGTGGGGAAGGGAGCGGTATGGTAAATATCATTACAAATGCTTTAATAATACAAAAAGTGTCAATAAATCCAACTTTCTAGTGACACTTTTTAAAAAGTGTGAGTAAAAAATTAAAAATTGTACATTTAATGACATTTTTTTAGAAAATACGTGTCTCAAAAGGCATAAAAATATATCCTAACCCTCGATGTTTTGACACTTTTTGTACTTTTAGAAACACTTTTTTTATTTGTCACTAATGACTAGCAGGGTAACCCGCGCGTTGCAGTGGCGGGTACCCTGCAATCATGATTTATGACGAACAATTTTTTCGATCATCATTTTTCGTTACAATAGATTTACAAATAGCTAGATTTTTATGATGTATGAGACTATGAGCAACATATTTCATATAATAATAGCAGATATTGTAGCGGTGCTAGTACCAAATCGGTTGTCGTGGCGAGAAATGATAAGCTGATGTGTTTCTTTTTGTATTATGCATACAAAAATTACGTTTTGAAGTATGTTTGATTCTTCATAACTTTGTTTTAGATACACGTGACATTCAAATTTTTCGTTTACATTTAATACACCTTCTTTTTTATATTTTGCTTTTCCAAAATTTAATAATCAAAACGGGAAAATGTAATCATAAATGTTTTTCGAGTCATATTGTCATATAATGATTGTAATTATAAAAAGCGTTCTTAAACATAATATGTTTAATGTTAATTAATTGTTGTAACAGTAATCGGTACAATCGAATGATCAATTTCCGTGTTCATTGTATGAAAAAGCTAAGACACTGGTTTGGCTTGCGGGTTTGACAAATGCTTAGAAGAAATGTTTTCTGGTATTATTGATTAATAGCTTGCTTGGTTTGTATCATGTATTATATTAATTGTACTTTGGAGTAATGGGTATTTTAATAATAGCATTAATTATAACATTAATCGTATGTGTGCATTGCTGCATTAAATAGTTGTATACATAGCATTAAAACTTTTATTACTTAAAAACTATATAAGTTTTGTGCATCTAAGGATTGTACCATAAACTTTATGATATGTGTTACTTAAAGTCAAGTTGCATTTAAGGATTGTACCATAAGCTTAATAAGTTGTATTACTTAAAAAATTAGTGCATTAATGAAGAGAGAGGGATGTTTTTGTTTTATAAGTAGTATAGATAATATATGTTAGTGGCTATATATATAATTTCCCCTTAATAATTAATTTAGTGGTTGTACGTTTCTTATATGGTCCTATAGAATATGATGACATTCCTAATCTTGTCCATCTCCCATTCCCTTATGAAACTCACATGTTAAAACACTTTTATGGAGAAAGTGGATCAAGGCCTTTTGAAACCAACATAACACATCCATTTCATGAACACCCGTTAACTCTTGTGGATACACCATGCTGTAATAATGATATTACAACAATACTTACCTCTTCACGAATAACAACATCATCCAGTCATGATTCAATGAAAATGGTTGAAGTTTTATGCAATGCATGCATAAGACGAATCACATACATGCCGTTTTACAAATGTACAGTTGAGGTATGCAACTTTGTTTTACATGCGTGGTGGACCCGTTTGCCCAATGAAGTTAAGAAGAGGGGTTATTCTAATACCTATAAACTATTGCCACAAGTCCCTAATTATAGTTTGAGTCTGATCGGTTGTGATTATTGTCACTCAACTTGTAAGGGATTTTCTTATCAGTGTATATCCCAGTTGTCCTGGTATAGAGAACTGGGTCACACCTGATTTTATCACGCATAAATCTCATCCAAATCATCTACTTCATAAACATAAGCCAAGTTCCAAAAAGTATTGTTGTTTGTGTTTGTCTAGTGCAAAGAAACAAGTTTTTTACATCTGTTCGACTTGTAAATTTTACATACATCTAAGGTGTGCTTTGTTGTGGCCTAATACAATTACTCACAAGTATGACAAGCATCCCATGACCCTAAGGTACTTCCCAGTTGAAAACTATAACGATTATTACTTTTGTGAAGTTTGCGAGGAGGAGTTTAATCCTAATGGTGCGTTCTATCATTGTGATAAGTGCGTCCAGTACATGCATCCAACTTGTTATGTGTCAATACTTCAAAAAGAACCAATCCCTTTCTATCCTGACCGAGATTATGACGATCAATTCAAGTTTGGACACATTTTAATGGTTAAAGGTTACCTGCACCCTCTTTCATTTCTCCGATGGAATAAAAGTGATGGTGACTGCTGGAAGTGTTCTCTGTGGTTACCGGATAAGTTTATCTTAAAGTGTTTATAGTGCAAGTTTGCAGTTCATGACTCATGTGGTCGCGTTATAAGATAGAATAAGGTTTATCATGTGCATGTGCATCAATAAATGATTAATAAGATACTTGTCCCTGTAGGGTTTAGTTTAATTTAATATCTTTATTATATAATCTTTGACATTCCAGGTTCTTTTTTGAGTTGTAAAGTTTCGTGAGATCCCTACCTTTGTTTCTACTTGATCGATCATAATCTATTCGAACAGTTTGTGCAATCGAGTCAACTACTATTGACTCCTTGTGTTGGAAAATAGGAGTTGGATACGCATGTTATACGACTAGAAATATGTGAGCCTACTACGGGCACACACGTAAGACACGAAGAGTACGTTTATTAAATACTTAATGTATTTGCTTAATATATTAAGGGTTTAATATGCTTCACGTTAATAATTTTAATAACCGTTAGTTACCGTTATATTTTATAACTAACTTAACAACTATTTAAATGTGAACCAGAAGGACTAAAATTGACAAAACCCGAACCCTAAGGGTGCTTCCAAAGTGGCCGGCTCCTAGGTGGTTCTAGAATGGTTTTGGGATTCAATTTTTAGAGATAAGGGAATATGAGGTGGTTTATGATAATGATTAAGAGGTTTCCTAGTTTATCTAGGACCGGGTTAGGTGCGTATATAAACACCCACCCCTAGCCTCATTAATCATTCATTCACAACACAAAACCTACAAGATCAATCGGTGCTCTCTCCCTCCTAAAATATTCAACCGAATATCCCATAAAGGGTTTTCAGTTCTCCTTCTTTCTCCTTAGCGATTTCGGTAAAACCCTCAAAGGGTTTTTCGGTGGTTTTTATTCTCCCTCATTCGGCAACAACAAACCTTCACCTAGGGTTTCACGGTGATCCTTGTTCTCTTTAAGATTCGACAACAACAAACCCTAAATTAGGGTTTTCGATTCATCGAGTTTTTCCTTCAACCGAATTCGGTTCAACCCTTATTAGGGTTTCTGATTTTCGGTTCAAGTAAACAAGGCTTGTTTGATTTTCGGTTCAAGTAATATAGCATACACCATTGGTGTTTGGAGCTCGTGAAGTTACGACTAGCATTGTTGCGTACTTGTTCGACGTGTTGTGTATGCAACCATAGAGGTGATAATTTAATCACTCGTTTAAAGATCAAGATCTCGTTTAATTGACTTTGTCATTAAACAAAGGTTAGTGTTTCTTATTTATATATGTGTGTTAATTCTTGATGTCAAACTAGGTCCATCCGCTACGTACTCGTAGTAAATGGTTTACCTAGTTATTAAATTCTAACAGTGGCATCACGAGCCACCTCGTTTAATGTTATGGGTTACACACTTAATACAAAACGCTTGATTCGCTTAGGGAAATCTTTTATCTATTGTTTTGACTGATAATTATGGCAATAATATGCAATTCTTGCCATAACGAATAAATAAAACCTAGAATCTTGATATTATTACTTGTTAATACAAATTAAAAGAATAGATCTAATATTAATTAGTTAATTAAGTTTTCTATTTTTTTATTCTTTTCGGCCTTAAGACTCACACAATCATACTATATGATGCATGTGGCGATCTAGGTACTAAGTTGAAAACCTAGTGAGAGTCTTTTGTTTTTCCATTTGGGGAAGATTCACTTAGAGAACTCGGAGTATTATATGATTTACTGCTTTCGATATAGAGTCTGTCTTCACCTCACCCCCTCTTTTTGTCTGTTTATATGCTTATGTGATTATACTGCTTGTGACTTATGACTATATGCAAAAGCTTTGTTTTGAAACTCTAAACTTACTAATACTTAAAGAGGAACTTGGTTTAAATTTGTCTGTTAATTTACACTCATAATTATTAATCCTTGTGACCTGTTATGTGTTATGTGTAAAAATCATTTTTATGAAAAATAAGACGGGCATTAAACTATGAAACTTGTTTTCTTGGAAATTTAAAAGTTTTTATGCTTTTATCATATGATGAATCACTACTGCACCATGGCTTAATTGACCATGGCTTTAGTGGACTTCTAGGGTTAAATTGATCTTTAATCTTTTCCTGCGCCACTACATGCTTCGGCATATGAGGTAATTATTGAAAGAACTTGTGTTTTCGGACATATGAGGAAGTACAATATAGGGTTTGATCAATTTGTAATTGTTCCCGCGATATTAGCACATTTAAAAACTATGTTAACAAAGGGTTTTTCTTAACAATCTAAACACATCGTAAGTCAATTGTCAAATCGGCTCACCCATTTGAACAAACTATAAGAGAGGTATAAGGCAGGGCATTTAGTTTCCTTAAAGAAGTCAGGTTTTTAATAAGCTTCGCGCTGACCCGCTTCTTCGCTTCTTTGTGCGTTCAATGGAGCTACCGAGGACTTTTGATAAGATGATGTTAACAAAACGTTTTCTTAAATTGTGCTACAAAGATGTTTTGCATGCTTCTTTGTACATCATTTTGACACATGTTTTCATAAACTTATGTTTATACCCCTATGTGAAATTAAATTTATGCCAACCAAACTAAAAACAAGTGCATTTTGTGTGACTTCTCCGGTCAGACCTCAGGGTCTCTCCAACCCATGGCGAATTTTTCATAGGTCAGATCTATGTCAATTTTCGCACGTTCTTTTTTAGTGGACTTAAATCGAGTTACCTAGTCAGACCTCGGACCCGAGGCATAAGATGAGATAAAACATGTACTCGACATTACTATATGATTTACTAAAGTTATGTGTCTTATAAATCTAAGAATTGCATTAACAATGCAATTAACGCTCATCGCTTACCTCTTGTCCCACTTTTTTATACACTGGTTAGACCTCCGGTAATAAGTAGGAGGTCAAGTTGGATCTTAGTCTTATTAGTAATTAATTGGGCAGTTAATTATGTTAAGAATTTAATTATCAAAAATACTAATGATTTGAACTTTTTGTGATTGTAGATGACTACCACAGTCGTAAACAATTTGGTTTTCAAGGCTTTCTTTGAGAAAAAAATATTAACTAGACCTAACTTCATGGACTGGTACCACAATCTTTAGATTGTGCTATTAGTTGAAGACAAGTTACCATACTTAGAGCAGCCAATACCTGCTATGCCAATTCCTTCAGCTGGACAAGTACTTCCTCCGGATGTCTTTAACACCCATACTACTTGGGTCAAGGCTTCGAAGGAAATTGTTGGCCTTATGCTTATGACCATGGAACCAGATATCCAAAAGAATCTGGAGCAACTTGGTGCATATGACATGTTAAAGGAATTGAAAACGTTGTTTGCACAATAGGCAGAGCAGGAACTTCTTTAGACCGTGAGAGAGTTTCACGCGTGCAAGCAGGAAGAAGGACAGTCTGTAAGCTCTTACGTTCTCAAAATAAAAAGTTACATAGATAATTTGGAACGTCTCGGTCATGCCATGCCTCAAAACCTTGCAGTGAGTCTCATTTTTGTCTCTTTGAGAAAGGAATATGACAGTTTTGTGCAGAACTATAATATGCACAGCATAGGGAAGATGGTGACTGAGTTGCATGTCATGCTAAAGCTACATGAGCAAACTCTACCAAAGAAAGAAACTGCACCTGCACTACATGCAATTAGAGCAGGAAAGGTCCAAATGAAACACAAAAATAATAAACCGTAATTGGCTGCTAGGGGACCTAATCAAAGGAATGGGAAGTCTAAGCTTGCTTATGCTCCTATGCCTAAGATTCCCTCCCCCACCCCCACCAAAGAAGGATAATCCAGAAAAGGACTCGATCTGCCACCAGTACGGTGATGTAGGTCATTAGAAGCGGATCTGTCCCCAATATCTTATCGAGTTGCTAAAGAACAAGAAGCTATCTCAAGGAGCTAGCACTTCAGGTATCTTCACCATAGAACTCTATACTTTTCCTAATAATACTTGGGTTTATGATACGGGTTGTGGTACTCACATCTGTATAACTACTCAGGGTCTAAGGGGAAGTAGGAAGCTGAAGCCAGGAGCTTTGAGTCTGTACGTAGGTGATGAAATCAAATAACATTTATTTTATAGCATCATTTATCCCATGTATTTAACCCATTTTATATAACTATTGCAAAGAATTGTTACTTAATCGTTTATATTTAAGAATTGCAGTAATTATGGAGTACTTGGTGAATATTAGCAAACGGCGCGTATTTTGGAGCTTAAATGAAGATATTTTGAAGATTACTATTCTGAAGACCAATACGCCATATCCATCAAGGAAGATACGGTGTATCCGTGCCTGCACTCACCAAAGACCACAAAGGAAACAAGCTCAATACACCGTATCCAGATGAAGTCAATAACCGTATTGAAGATATAGTATGTGAATATTCTGGAAGATATCAAACGTGGTCCCTACTCTATGAAACTCCAATACGCCGTATCCAATCCCTTGGATACGCTGTATCGAACCGACTTCCAAACCCTATAAATACAAAACTCAAAAATGAGTTTTAAGTGTGCTAAATCATATTCTCGATACCTAAACCACAAAAGTCAATTTTCAGAGGAGGAAAAGAGCAGAAGAGGTCTTGCAACGCATTCCAACCCATAAAAGACAACATGTAATTTCTTATACTTTTGTAATCGTTCAGTTTTTGGTATCATTCGTTAACTCGGTTAGTTTACCTTAGCTAAAACAATTACTCTTGTATTAATTATGATGTTTGAAGGCTAATACCTTTGGGTATTAGCCATTATTATGAAGATCTGAATGTTTGGTTTTGTTTATATCTCGATTGCTTAATTTATCGTTGCATGCTTGTTTATGTTTATCAATTCATACTTGTTTACGTACTTTTGTATGCGACCTATCATTCAACTGGATCTAGTGATACAGACCAAGTAATCTAGATGCCGGGATAGCTCTTCATATAGTGATTTATACATCTAGAATCATAGGATCACAAGTATTGTCCTTCTAAAATCATGCTAAGGATATGCTTCTGGCTTAACTAGTTAACGAAAATTGCCTTTGGTTTATTGAACATGTTGACTAGTAGGTGAATCTAGATAATTCAACAAGTAATGTTCTGATTCCATTGGATAGTTGGATAAGTAGACTACTAGAGTATAAATTGCCATTAAGCAGTAAGTGGGTAAAGTCTCTATGAGCTAGGGTTTAACAAGATCACCATTGCTTTAATCCCTAAGATAGATTATAATCAAGTAATAAGGATGCTTTATGCGGATGCTTTAATTGTGACAAAATTAATGTGTCTAGGTCTTAGGATGAAGTACCTCCTAAGTCTAAGAATGATATGCCTCTTCGAGATAAGTAATCATTGCACTGAATAAACAAACCAACTCCTAATCAGATTAATGATGGCTAATACATTTTTCTATCATAAGGCTCGACCGCTCTTTTATCTTTTGTTGATTTGCTTGCATGGGTTAAAGTGTCTTGAATTGATTGTAGTCACCAAACAAACCCGTGCCAGTCTCTCAGGCTGAAACCCCCTTTTTACCTGTTAGAATTAGGATTAGAACTAACATAAGATTAGCATAGGTTTGACTTAAATTAGAATTAACATAGAATTAGATAACCAAAATATAAATAAATTGAGAGATTTAACCTCGCTTCAAGTGTTCGACACTCTACTTACCACGAATCTACCACCGACCGGGTACACTGCCCGTTAAAGTGTTGTTTTTGGTTAAGTCGGCAAAATATAAATTTAAAACTTGAACTATCATAAATAAAGACCACACAACGACACATCAAGTTTTTGGCGCCGCTGCCGAGGAGTAAAAATTAATCTTGATTTTTATTTTATGTTTTGGTTTTTAACATTAGATTAGATCTAACCCTTAGGAGTAGTGTTAATTAGATTCGTGTATATTCTGTATATTTTTGTATATTTGTTAGTTTAATTGTTCGCTTGTATATTTGTGTGTTTAATTGTTTTGCTAATACATTTTTCTGGTCAATTACTCGATACGGCGTATCCACTACCATCGGATATGGCGTATCCAACTTTCTGTCTAATACAGCGTATTCATTCAATCGATTAATATGGCGTATCCACTTCTATTGGATACGGCGTATTGATCATCTGGAATAGAATCAGAACCTAAGTTTTTATATTTGATTTCCGTGCTAAAAAAATTTCTATCTTTCTTCAGAGCAAAACCTACTGACATTTTTACCCTTGTTACCGGACATACTTATCAGAGCTAGTCGATTGAAGAAGTGACGACGGATAAGGGAAAGAAGTCAAATATGGAAACATTTGTGCCTAATGACAAAGCAGATTACTATTCTGGGATTACAAGTATTACAGTTAACGGGAAAAATGCTTATGAGCTGAAAGGAAAATTCTTGGATGATCTGCACAACAATGCTTTTAGTGGAACAAACGAGAAGGACGGAGTTGAGCAAATTGAATACTACCTAAAGATTATTGACCCAATCAAATTACCCAATATAGATCATGATAAACTTAGAGTTGTTATTTTCCCAATATCATTGGCTAGAGGTGCACGAAGATGGTTTGATAGAACCAAAGAATCAATCACTTGTTGGGTCGACTTAACTGCTAAATTTTTTAGGAAATACTGCCCGCCTTCTCGCATTGAGGGAAATAACACTCTCGTAATAAAATAGGACCTAGCTAATCCAAGATTCGAAGGCTGGTTGGCTACAAAGTTCGTAAACTATAAAACGATGGATATATTCACCAAAGGAGCTTTGTGAGATTACTGGAAAATGGGTGGCGATGAATTTGAGGTATCTGATGATGAATCTTCTGATCTTGAAGAATATTGCAGTAATAAGGAAGAAACCGTTAAAATTTTTAAGATAGAAACTGATGTTTTTTGACTACGAGACGCCTCTCTGTTTGGCATTCAATGAATTTAATTATCTTCTCAAAGTTGATCCGGACTTAATTACAAAGGATATTGTGGGGTTTAAAACCTATGAAGATTACAAAGACGACTGGATCTACGAATGGAATGAGAATGTACCATGGGTATATGACAAACCATGGCTTGATAATGGAATATGGAAGGAACCAAAACCAGTCGAGCATACTTACGAGCCTTTCAACTATAAAACTGGATGTTCGGAATGGCCAACCTGTAGTTGGAGAGAGGATGGTTATTGTAATGGAGGAAATTTTCCCGGTGCTTACCATATTGGAAACTCGCTCCATTACCAAGACCTTGAATGGTATGGGGCTCTCGAAGATAGTGAACTAAAAGATAAAGCTTTGAGGAATAAAGCTATCATGGAGGGCTTGATCAGTGATGATGAATCAAGCAATGATTGTTGGAAAAGATGGAAGATCCATGAGATTTACTACCACAATTATGATGAAGGGGAATATAAAAACAAAACTCATTAAGAAGAACATGAGTTATGTGGTATCGAAACTCACCAAGTGCTGGTTTGCCAAATAAAAAGATACAAGATGATCAAATATTCGTTCAATGATGAAGAAGAATATGTTGCTGTAAAAGAAGACGAATACAACGATCTTACAATCACAAGTGAAGAGGCGTGTCGAGCTTACCAGGAAATCTTTCGGATGATGGACGAAGGATGGATGGTTACGCGCACCGAGTGAGAAGCTGAAGAAAAGTCTAACTTAAAGACTTCGCTGTAAACAAAAGTGCTTCCCGAGAGACAACTCGAATTGTTATTTAATTTTATTGAGTCTGTCTTCCCAGACATCAATACGGCGTATCCGCTCCATACCATACGGCGTATTGATTGTCTAGACGTTATTAGTCTTTACTTTTTATGCACTTTAAAAACATTATTGTCAGTTCTGGCAATACGGCGTATTCATGCACATGATACGTCGTATTTACCAAAACTGACCCGTATTTAGTTTGTTTAGTTTAGTTTAAATTAACCGTAGGTACCAAGATAGGAATACACATTTTTTTCCTATGTTTTATACAGGACCTTGGAAGCAAAGAAATATCGACGAATATTAGTGGAGAATTTACAAATCTGAAGATCTTGAAGTGTTGGAGTCTTGAAACTTTAAGGCGGCTGTTCAACACATTCTTGCTCAATTAAACTCAACATGGAAAATCTACCGAGCAAATATCAGGGGAGTTTCTCATTCTAATTCTTTTTAATTCCCGTATTTAATGTTTTATATATACAACGAGGACGTTGTATAATTCAAGTGGGAGGATGGAATTAGAATGTTTACTTGTCCTAATTTTCACATCAAAATGCTTAAATTATGCTGAAATTTTAAAAAATTTCAAACATACTTTTGTGAAGTTACTTGATACATAACCCGCACACAATAACCCTTGTTAGATATTATGAGGATTTAACCTTATCCGTTTCTAAATGTTTACCCAAATTCCACAAAAATATGAGTGTGCCGGTGATGTAGTAGACTTTAGAACTTGGCTTGGTATATCTATTCGAGATCGCAATAATGAGTACTATGGATTTAGATAGAGTAACTTGTTTAAATTGGTAAATTTTAGGATTACACCCAAATCGCCTTTACATATTGCTTATTAACTAACTACACCGGTTAGTTAACTCCCGTATAAACCCTTTGTTTAATCTCACTTTAAGAGTAAGATACCCCTGGAACAACCCGTAGAGCCAATCCTTTAGGAACTACACCAATTATTTGTTTCGTTACACCTTTACACCTTAGCCTACCCTGTTAGATTAAGTTTATTTTACAGTTGCTAGTTGCTTAAAGTGTAAAGTTTGTATTTCCTGAGTCTTGTGTCTATTTTGGTACGGTTGGAAGAAATTTGCACATTGCAAATGGGAATGTATATTATAGTCAAAACTCATGTATTTTTACTACCATCGCAATTATTGGTACGTCCGAAGAATGAAGGAATTACCGAAGGAATTATCCAGAATTATTATGATCGTGAAGATGGTGAAACTACACCGAGTTTCATAGTATAGTGTTATGAAAAAAAATCAAAAAAATTAGAAAAATTGCAACAAAAAAGAGAAGGAAAAGTTTGAAGATAATCGTTTCGCAACTACCGAAGGAATTACACGAAGGATCGATTATTCGTTATCGACGATGTAGAGTATTGTATAAAGTGGAAGATATCGCCACTTGCCTTGTAAAGTATGTAAAGTTTGGGATGTTTGGGAAGTTGAACATTACGGGAACGCCAACTTAGGTTGTTGTTTTTTATCTATGATCAAGACGTTGTAAATAGTTGTGTCTTTATAATGGTAACGGTCGGGAAAAAGTGTCTAGCAACTTGTATTTTAGACTTAATCTATTTGTTTCGTAATTTTTATTTAACAACAATTTAATTCCCTTTCCTAATCATTAACCATGGGTTTTACGCGAATGAGGATGTGATCGAGTGTGCATGTTTATTCCGTCGTTACGGCCATGTATGCATGTCTCAACTGCCTTGTTGGTTTATTACTATTGGTGAAAGTTAGAAGATCCATACCCTATATTACTCTACTATTCCTACTCTTTAGCTTATTCGAGGTGGGAATGAGCAGTCACATGTGTCTATCCTGTCGTTACGGGTGTGTATGTGTGGTCTTTGTCGCCCTCCTAGAATATTGGTATCGATAAAGATTAGTTAGAGTAATCAACCCTAAGCCTTCTCATACAAACCCATATTTGCCTTTATAAACTTGTTACTCCTTAGATTTAGCGATGGAGATGTGTATCCTTGCAAAGCTTATGATAGAATACTCGTCACGGCCGAGTAATTGAGCGAATTAGTTACATGTTACCACCTAGATTAGTTGAGTGATTTGAGTGTTTTCATCTTCCTATTTCGTGAGGTGTTTGGTTATGTACTTGTAATAGATCAAATAAATGCTTTAACAGAAAATATCCTTAGGGATACATTTTTTATAGACTTCTAAAGGCTACTTGAGGACAAGTAGGATTCAAGTGGGGGGATATTTGATGACATCAAATAACGTCTATTTTATAGCATCATTTATCCCATGTATTTAACCCATTTTATATAATTATTGCAAAGAATTGTTACTTAATCGTTTATATTTGAGAATTGCAGTAATTATGGAGTACTTGGTGAATATTAGCAAAAGGCGCGTATTTTGGAGCTTAAATGAAGATATTTTGAAGATTACTATTCTAAAGACCAATACGCCGTATCCATCAAGGAATATACGGCGTATCCGTGCCTGCACTCATCAAAGACCATAAAGGAAACAAGCTTAATACGCCGTATCCAGATGAAGTCAATACGCCTTATTGAAGATATAGTATGTGAATATTCTGGAAGATATCAAACGTGGTCCCTACTCAAAGAAACTCTAATACGTCGTATCGAATCCCTTGGATACGTCGTATCGAACCGACTTCCAGACCCTATAAATACAAAACTCAAAATTGAGTTTTAAGTGTGCTAAATCATATTCTCGATACCTAAACCACAAAAGTTGATTTTCAGAGGAGAAAAAGAGCAGAAGAGGTCTTGCAACGCATTCCAATCCATAGAAGACAACGTGTAATTTCTTATACTTTTGTAATCGTTTAGTTTTTGGTATCATTCGTTAACTCGGTTAGTTTACCTTGGCTAAAACAATTACTCTTGTATTAATTATGATGTTTGAAGGCTAATACCTTCGGGTATTAGCCATTATTATGAAGATCTAAATGTTTGGTTTTGTTTATATCTCGATTGCTTAATTTATCGTTGCATGCTTGTTTATGTTTATCAATTCATACTTGTTTACGTGCTTTTGTATGCGATCTATCATTCAACTGAATTTAGTGATACGGACCAAGTAATCTAGATGCCGAGATAGCTCTCCATATAGTGATTTATACATCTAGAATCATAGGATCATAAGTATTGTCCTTTTAAAATCGTGCTAAGGATACGCTTCTGGCTTAACTAGTTAACGAAAATTGCCTTTGGTTTATTGAACATGTTAACTACTAGGTAATTCAACAAGTAATGTTCTGATTCCATTGGATAGTTAGACAAGTGGACTACTAGAATATAAATTGCCATTAAGTAGTAAGTGGGTAAAGTCTCTATGAGCTAGGGTTTAACAAGATCACAATTGCTTTAATCCCTAAGATATATTATAATAAAGTAATAAGGATGCTTTATGCGGATGCTTTAATTGTGACAGAATTAATGTGTCTAGGTCTTAGGATGAAGTACCGCATAAGTCTAAGAATGATATGCCTTTTCGAGATAAGTAATCATTGCACTGAATAAACAAACCAACTTCTAATCGGATTAATGATGGCTAATACAGTTTTCTATCATAAGGCTCTATCGCTCTTTTATCTTCTGTTAATTTACTTGCATGGGTTAAAGTGTCTTGAATTGATTGCAGTCACCAAACAAACCCGTGCCAGTCTCTCAGGCTGAAACCCCCCTTTTACCTGTTAGAAATAGGATTAGAATTAACATAAGATTAGCATAGGTTTGACTTAGATTAGAATTAACATAGAATTAGATAACCAAAATATAAATAAATTGAGAGATTTAACCTTGCTTCAAGTGTTCGACACCCTACTTACCACTAATCTACCACCAACCGCCCGTTAAAGTGTTGTTTTTGGTTAAGTCGGCAAAATATAAATTTAAAACTTAAACTATCATAAATAAACACCACATAACGACACATCAGTGGGCGATGGTCATCGTGCAGCCGTTGAAGCTATTGGAACTTATCACTTGTGTCTCCCTAGTGGATTAGTTTTAGTTTTACACAATTGTCATTATGCTCCCTCTATCACTAAAGGAATCATTTCAGTTTCCCATTTGTATGACGATGGTTTTATTAACCGTTTTGAGAATGGTAATACAATTTTAGTTTCTAATAATAATGTTGTTTATTTTAGTGCTATTCCAAGGAATGGTATCTTTGAAATTGATTGGTCAAATTCTAATACAAATGATTTTTCTATGTATGTTGTTAGCAATAAAAGAGCCAAGATCAACTTGGACTCGACTCTCTTGTGGCACTGTCGTCTTGGACACATTAGCAAGAAACGTATAGAGAAGTTGCAACATGATGGACTTCTTAATTCAACTGACAATCAGTCTTTTGATAAATGCATTCCATGCATGTCTGGAAAGATGGCACGAAAACCTTATTCACATCAAGTGGAAAGGGCTAAAGATTTACTTGGACTAATACACACAGATGTATGTGGCCCATTTAAAATTATGTCAAGACAAGGAGCTAGCTACTTCGTCACTTTCACTGACGACTTTAGTTGTTATGGTTCTGTTTACTTGTTAAAGCATAAACATGAAGTGTTTGAAACTTTTAAAGTGTTTCAAAAGGAAGTAGAAAACCAACTCGGGAAGACCATTAAATCGTTACGTTCTGATCGTGGAGGCGAATATATGAGTCAAGAGTTTTTGGATCATCTAAAGGAGCATGAGATTATTGCCCATCGCACTCCTCCTTACACGCTACAACACAATGGTGTGTCTGAGAGGAGAAATAGAACCCTAGTAGATATGGTTCGCTCCATGATGAGTCAAACAACTCTTTCAAAGTCCTTTTGGGATTATGCCCTTGAGTTTATTACATACATTCTCAACATTGTTACAACTAAGAAGGTTGAAAAGACACCATATGAAGTATGGCATGGGAAAGCCCCTAAGCTATCTTACTTAAAAGTCTGGAGTTGTGAGGCACTTGTTAAGCGAGATACTCTTACCAAACTGTTGCGGTTGTCGTAAGAGACTTCTACAAGATGTTTTACAACTCCCTAGGCAGTGTCCCTAATCGTTGTAGTGTAGTATAGGCAAGACTCGGGGGTTGTTATCGTTCCCTAGGGGAATAGGTTGGGAAGGATTGACCACGGTCTAACAGAATTCTAAGGGTTGAGAGAAGATTATTTTTGTGTTTTTATATTTATAGAAAAGCAGTAAGTCAAATGTTTGAGAGGTTGGTTTGGTTTTAGCTATTAAACTAAATATAACTCTAAGCTACTGGTGATAACAATATAATAAAAGATTATGTTTATTTAATCATATATTACTCCCTAGATTGCTTCTCCTAGTGTTGTTGCTTTGTCACACTTGTGATGATCTATGTAATTATTTCCTAAGTGATGAGGTGTCATTTTATACACTTTTTCGGGGTCGTTTAACCCCCTAAATCGTGCATTTATGCCCAAAATAGGTACTTAATCGTTCCTTTTCAAGTATTTCACATTTGGAAGACATTTGGAAGAATTACACGTGACTTTGGCTCATTTGGAGAAAAAAAGGGACAAGACTACAAGATAATGTTCTCAGCAGCTCGAGACGGCATCACCAATACAACGTGACGCCGTCACGACGAAGACAAAGACGACGTCACTAGAACTTACGACGGCGTCCGAGTACACGACCCAACCCATTATCTAAAATATTCTCTATCATGACGGCGTCATGACTAAAACGCGATGCCGTCACAACGATTTTCCTATATATACAAACCCAAATTTAGGGTTTTGGGGGTGTAACTTTAGAATAAAAAGAGGGTACGAACCCTAGTTCGTTTAGCAGCTGTTAGGGACGATTTTAGGGCCTAAAAACTCTATTGTACTTCCTCCAACTCATTTTTAATCAAGTAAGATTTATTTAATCATTCAATATATCTATGTGTTGTTTGATTCATATATGTTCTTGCTTTATCTTTAACATGCTTGGCTAAACCTCTTATTGTATTTATTTATGATTGTACGAAACCTAGAATATAGATCTTAGTAGTGTTGCTTCTTGTAATGGATGTGCATGTTAGGTCTTAGAAAACCAGCTTTTGTCTGTATCGCTGTTGATATGTCTAGGAAAACATGATTGTGTAGAAAGGATACCATCGGGTAACAGTCTTCATACTACCTTGCCCCCTAATATGGTTGATCCACTCTTAATATATTTCACATGCACTTAGTGTACCCTTAAGGGTCTTGTAATAGTCTTCATACTACATTGCTTGTGCGTTGCTCTAACGGAATGCTAACACTACTAGAAAATGGGGCTGAAGCAACACTTGAAAAGTGTTGTATTAGGCCTAAAAAATGTTTCATAATGCATAATGCAACACTTTTTCAAGTGCCGCCTTAGGCTCCGTTGCCTTAGGTCTAAAGCGACACTTTTTCCATAATGTGCAACACTTTTGTCAAAGTGTTGCTTGTGTTTATAAATGCAACACTTTCATATGGCAACACTTCTGATTATTATGTGCAACACTTCTTATGATACAACAATGAGCAATGACAACACTGTTACGCATCGAGTGCAACACTTTCCATCATCTATTACAACACTTGGTTTTTCATTTTAATAATACTAGTGCAACACTTTCCATCATCTATTACAACACTTGGTTTTTCATTTTAATAATACTAGTGCAACACTTTTTCCATTAGGGGCAACACTCTAACTTTTTGGTGCCGCATATTTACTCTACAAACACAGGCAATGTTTTAATTATGTCGATAAGCAAAAATATAATATTATTAATAATATCATGTTCGAAAAAATTTGTCAAATGTCAAACTACTATAAAGTTTATA
The DNA here is from genome assembly GCA_026074375.1 of Tanacetum coccineum. Classification (NCBI taxonomy): domain Eukaryota; kingdom Viridiplantae; phylum Streptophyta; class Magnoliopsida; order Asterales; family Asteraceae; genus Tanacetum; species Tanacetum coccineum. The sequence continues at coordinate 71,419 of BQNB010003266.1, forward strand.
ACTTCCACCATAACAAAATATGGTAGATAATATCATAGTCAACTACAAATTTTTCCAACAGCAAAATAACGAGCATAGAGGGCATAAGGCATAATGAAACACAAAAGATTTCAATTGCACCCAATAATAGTACTAAATCTTCATCCACATGTATCTTCGACATAACTATTTCTTCTCATCATAGTTGCAAATTTGCTAGCCTCCGAACACTAAAAATAATGTAGCCTGGTAAACATTGTCAGAACTAATCATGTTAGTATATATTGAGTGACACAAAGGCTTATCAACCACTGTGAATCAGAAGTCATGTACCTTGTTCCAAAATTGAATGATCACTTATGTAAAAAACTCGCGGACAAATTCAGGAGGTAGTTTTCCTAATATCTTCCGCACAGCATCTTCAATCAATTTTTCACGGTCGTCGTCATTTTTCTGTTGCATAGCTTCTAGTTGCCTTGCATGATCCTCTTTTAACACAGTCATTCTCCTTTCATAGTTCGCTTCAAGATCTCTTAAACATATTTGCAGATTGACCCTTTTCAACTTCTAAACTAACCGTGGGTGATTTCACAATCTCCCTCAAGACCGCAGATGCACTACCATCTCCATTCACCTTCTTTATTAATGTATTAGTAACGCCTCTATCAAAAAGTCTACAATGTCCATCATACTCTTTGTTGATAACAGCCAAGAAAGGATGTGCAGGAGCACTTTCATGTTCTGGGGGATTATAGTTCCACATTTTTTCCTTCAAAAATAATGTAAGAAATAAAAAGTTAACTAAACTTAATAGAAATACATGAGACAATTGATATACAGATGTTTAATTATCGTACGATTTTATTTTCTGTGTCATCAAATGTATCAGCATATACATTTCCTTCTTTCCTTTGGCGTGTGCGCTCAAACATTTGAGTTAAGCTAGGTTCTTCATTGTTGGGATCTTCATTTTTCTGTATGTATAATCAATATAAACATCAATAAGATGTACCATTCATGTGGATAGCATGAACATCAAATATGACAGCAAAGAGATTACCATTTCTTCACGAATCCTGGCAAAACTTTTTGGACCAGCTGTGTGCATGTTTTTTTGAGACAAGCACAAATCCCTTGCCGCCAAACAATGCTTCTACAAGGTTAACAAAATTCCAATTCAATCCATGTACAATAAAGGAAAACTAATACAAATATATAGATAGTTTCAGTAAAGATATATTGACATTGAATTACCATAACATCTTTCTTGCTCCATAAAGTTAACAACTGTGAAAAATCATTTTGTGGAATGGATTTTGGTCGTTTCTTCCATCTCGTTTGCATATCCTTGAATTTATAGAAGTGCTTTTTCTTGATCCTACATTTGTATCCCCTCCAACAAGCTCCGATCGTCGTTAGCACCCAAGATTTAGCCTTCTCAGGTACAATGTATTTTCCCATCAAAAAATGTAGTATATTAATAGAATAAGAGAAGCTTTTATACACAAAGGGGGCACAAATCAGGTTATAAGCATACCATCACATACTTCCATCTAGTTGCTACTGTATTTCTCATTTGTTGCATATATAACAAGCATTCCCAAACACTCTTTTTGTTGATGTTGTGTATTTGCACTTTTGCAAATCAGGTCACAGAAGCATACAAAGCATTCTCAATGATAACATTGACAAAATAAGCATATCCAAATAAGAAAACCAAACAAGACTATAAAAAAAATTCTTTTAATACATCAAGTACTAGTACTAAAGACGAATATTAGGAAGTTCAGAAGTTGTATAGTCAAACTTTTGAACATACACAAAACACATTCACACTTTATAAAACCTTTAACCTTACACTCATCACCTAACACACAACCATCAAAATGCACATCAGAAGCCTTCCTTTCATATTACCATCAGACCAATTATAAACAACATAATCCACCACTTTCCCTCCAATTTTTAAAATTTCGGTTCTTGATGCCTAAAACCGAAACCAACCCGACAAAACCAAACCGACCTGAGTCTCATTCGGCTCGGTTTTGGTTAAGTCTTTCACCACATTTCGGTTTCGGTTCTGGTCTACTCGGTTCGGTTCGGGTTTAAGCCGATGCTCAGCCCTAATAACCACAATCCTATGACTGATAATGAGACAAAGATCAGATTATCACACTTGTATACTTGCAGACCTCATATTTGCAGACCTGACACACATTTTGTAATGAAACTGATACTTGCAGATAGGGGTGTTAATCAGGTCGGGTTCGGGTCAAATGGGTCAGGTCCAACTCGGGTAAATAATAAACCCAGACCCGACCCTATTTAAACTCGGGTCGGGTCAAATCGGATCGGGTCACGTCGGGTTCGGGTCAAGTCGGGTTCGGGTCAAGTCGGTTTCGGGTCTGTGCCATTTACAAAATCACATAACTTTATTTCTTAAACTTAGTAGTTAAAATCTTAAAAAACTAAAAAACACATGTATAAAATCACATAATTTCTTGGGTTTTAGCCGTACAATAGCAACGTACTTTCGGTTTTGTTCCATGTTGGTACATGAACTTTTTTTTGTTCCACTTAATGTAATGAACTTTCAAGTTTTGTGTTAATTTTCACCAACTTGACCGGCAACCGGAAAAAAAAATTTGTGTTAATTTTAACCAACTTAACGAACTTTCTAATGTTCCATTTTGATACGTGAACTTTTTCTAATATTCCGTTTTGGTACGTGAACTTTTTTTCTAATGTTCTGTTTTTGTACGTGAACTTTTTCTAATGTTCCGTTTTGGTACGTGAACTTTTTCTAATGTTCCGTTAAGTAGACCATAAATGTAGCTCATTCCGGTAAAACAAGTTTTACGGTGCAAATTAACACGAAACTTGAAAGTTCGTTACATTAAGTGGAACAAAAAAAAGTTCACGTACCAACATGGAACAAAACCGAAAGTACGTTGCTATTATACGGCTAAAACCCTAATTTCTTTGCTGTATTTGTCTGTTACAGACTTGCATTAGAATTGTTGTAAATTTGCAATAGGAAAATGCATAAATATTAAAGAACCACACAAATATAATGCAACATGTAACCATGCAACTACATGCAACCGTGCATGGTAACAACGAACCAGCTAGCAATGCAATGAAGTGTATCTATAACTATTTACCAAATGAATAAATATGTTGCATTTGTTTGTTGGAGACTTGCATTGTAGTAGTCTTGTGCAGAATAGTCATAGTGTAGACTTGCATATTTGCAAAATTTCAAATTGCAACTTTCATCAGTATTTGGAAAATGAAACAAGAAGACTATCATGGCTCCACATCAGTTGCAGCTTACAAATTGTTCATTTTATCCGCAAAATCAGCTTTCAAAAATTAGGACAGTATACCACTTAACTTAGGTCTTTCAATTGGTCAATTGGATAACGATTAGGCAAAGTTTATATGAAAATTATAAAAATGCAGGAAAAAAAAAAAAAAAACTAACTCGGGTCAGTCGGGTTGACCCAAACCCTAGTAGCCAAAGTATTTTGAACCCGATACCCGACCCTATTTCGTATTCGGGTTAGTCGGGTTGACCCGTTGACCTGAGTTGGATTTCGAACCCGAGTAACCCGCATCCTTATTCGGGTTCGGGTCCAGGACGGGATTTATGACACCCCTACTTGCAGACCACATTCGGTTGCATACCCGAACTTCCAAACCACAATCTCTTGCAGACCTGAACTTGCAGACCACAAACTGTTGCAGACTTGCAAGCAGTTACCCACCCACAGAACATATGAAGATCATACTGAAACACGACTCCACCACGACTTACAAACGTGCATCATCTTTTTTACGTTATAAGGACATTAATTTATACCATAGTCACATGGAACGTGGTACGTTCCGATACGGGATCAAAAAACAGGAACGCAGTTCGCGGGGTCCTTAAAATTCGGTACGAGCAGGGGTAGGCTCATTTCGGTACGTTTCGGTTCGCCTTGGTTCGATGTATCATATAGTTTGGTACGATGTACCCAATTTGATACGACGTACCCGATTTCAATTTGGTAAGGTGTATCATATTAATAATAATGAGTATACATACAACCATACATGTTTCATTTTAATCACTTATAACAATTTACAACATTATTTATTTACACTCTCTTCTACATGTCATGCCAAAATGTATAGTTTATTGAATAAAAAAAACTTTGACTTTTATCCCCCATTCATGTGATAAAGTGACCCTACACTATACATTATGATAAAGCAATTACGAATGCCCGGTATATACGAAGAAAATCCATAAACAAAGAAAAACGACAGCATATGACTTGGACTTTTCCCAAACTCCTTCTCCCTATGCATTTACTATTTTGACCAGAACTTGATGAACCATAGCATGAAACTAAGCAAAATATTTTTTGACATTTTTCAGATTGTAAGTCGCTTCACCTTATATGCAAGGAAATGAAATACTTAAGCTTCATGTCCATGTTCTTCTAGTTGGATAATGCTAAAGTGAACACGAAGAGAGCCACAAACATAGTGTGGTTATATTTACATGTTCATCTTACAAAAAAAGATGTATATAATGCTACTGTGATACACTACAAGAGAATGAGCATCATAAAAAACTAAAATTTGTTTTTTGAGCAACCAAAATTCAACAATATAACCTAATTAAGAATCATTTGTGCTAACAAAATTACTAAACTATTAATGCTTTTAATGGGGATTTTAATCGAACAACTTGTGTTAAACAGGAAATGTCAAAACATGTCATCAAATAACAACAACAAAGCTAATTATTGCACAATTATTAAGCATACTAGACTCATATGACACAGATTTTGGAAGTTCAAATGCGAATCCGATTAAGCCTATTCTGGTCAAAAAAAATATTTCGGTTTATTCGGGTCAACCCGAATAACCTGAATACTAACTAGGGTCGGGTATCGGGTTGAACATTTTTAGCTAACTCGTGTTCAGATCGACCCGATTGACCTGAATAAGGGTCTTCTTATTTTTTTATATAAACTTTATATATTTTCAATTTAAAGAATAGGAAAAAGGAAAAAAATACATTTTACTCATATTCAGCTTGATCCAGACCCAAATTGACCCGAACCCGAGTAACCCAAATTCAAATAGGGCCGGATCCGAGTATAGAATTTTTAGTCTTGACCTGACTTTGACCCGACCCGAATTGACTCGAACCCGACTAACACCCCTAACTACACATGTCGATTAAAATAATTTCAACCAAGTGTTATCTTTTATGATTAAAAACAAGCAAAAGAACCCGCGCGTTGCGGCGGGGCTAATTTTTTCCCGAATAATTTTTTTTTACCTTTTAGGGGGTTTTTTTTTGGCGATGCGTTATGCGGGGCTAATTTTTAATATTTTCTTTTTTTGTATGATTCGGGGAAAAAAAAATTGCGTTGGGACGGGCTAATTTTTTCCCGAATATTTTCTTTTTTTGGGACGGTTTTGTAAATTTTTTTACGGGAATTTTTGTGTAAGAAAATCGTAAATAGTTAAAAGGTGAGGGTCCGTTTTGTATTTTTTTTACTTTGGGCCAGATTTTAGGCTATTTTTGGGTTTTTTTTTGGCTAATTTTTTCCCGGATATTTCCTTTTTTTGTATGATTCGGGAATTTTTTTTTTGCGTTGGGACGGGTTAATTTTTTCCCGAATATTTTCTTTTTTTGGGACGGTTCGATATCTTTTTTTTGGGCCGATGAATGTAAAAAAGTTGTGAACAATAAAAACTTGACGTGTTTTTTTTGTTAATTTTTTTACGGGATTTTTTGTGTAAGAAAATCGTAAATAGTTAAAAGTTGAGGGACCGTTTTGTATTTTTTTTTACTTTGGGCCAGATTTTATGCGAATTTTAGGCTAGTTTGTCGACAAATGTGTATATTAGTAATAATTTTTTTATATGGCTTATGTGTTGGGCCTCATGTTTAAAATGTTTTTTTTTGCTATATGAGTTTTTTTTAATATAATGGGTTGTACGTTTGTGACCATATCGATTATTTTAAAGTTATTAGGTATCGAAGATGTTTCCGCGGGTATTTTTTTTATCTGAATAAATCAGAACTTTTGTAATATTTTTTTCCCTCCTACTTTGTGCATACAAATTTAAAAAAAAGAAAAACAAAAACAAAATAATTTTAAAAAAAAAACCAAAATTGGGCTGGCCCAAAATGGGAGCCCGTTACTGTAGCACTATAGATCCACTGTCAAAACGACAGTGGATTTGTCCGTGAATGTGTATATTAGTAATGCAACACTTAGTAAAAACGTTGCATTTGTCTATAATATTGCAACACTTATAATAAAGTGTTGCATTAAATTTTCAAATGCAACACTTATTACATAAATGTTGCTTAATTACTATTGTTATATATAGGGCAACAATTTCTCAAAGTGTTGCATTTAAAGTGTTGCATTAGGCTTATTTTGTTGTAGTGTAAGTAGACGGTGGGTTCATGTAATTCGTTCATAACTTAGGAAATAATTACACAGGTCATCACAAGTGTGACAAGGCAACAACACTAGGAGAAGCAATCTAAGGAGTAATACATGATTAAATAAATATAGTCTTTTATCTTATTGTTATCACCAGTAGCGTAGCTGTTATTTAGTTTAAATAGCTAAAACTAAACCAATCTCTCCAATTATATGATTTACTTGTTTTTCATAAAACATAAAAATACAAAAACAATCTTCCTTCAACCTTTAGAATTCTGTTAGACCGTAATCAAGCATTCCCAACCTATTCCTCGAGTGAAAGATAACAACCCCCCGAGTCTTGCCTATACTACTACTACAACGATTAGGTGCTCTGCCTAGGGGGTTGTAAAACTTCGTGTAGAAGTCCTACGACGACCGCATCAAGTTTTTGGTGCCGCCGCCTGGGGAATAGTTAGGTTTTGATCATAGTTTATCTTAGTTCTACTCGCTTGAATCCTTTCAAGTGAGAATTTAATTTCCGCATATTAGCTTTCTTGTAGTCTATCTTTTTTTTGTGTTATCTGTTTCGTAACCCATTCTCGTCAACCACCATGGGAGACGAGAATCCTATCCGTACTCTAGGAGACTACTCCAAACCAAGCCACGAGGGCTATAGGAATACCATTGAGCTCCCCGTAGGGAACAATATGGTACCTCTTCGATCTGACACCATTCGGTTGGTGCAAAACGGATGCTCATTGTGGACTCACTTGACCTTGACGGCAATAATAGGGAAAAAACGCGCCTGCGTTTATTTCAATTTTCCCTTCACGATCAAGATGGCAATTGGCTTGAACGCCTTCTAGCAGGATCCATCACCACATGGTAGGATCTTACTACCCGATTCCTTGCTCAATTCTTTCCACCGGGAAGGACCGTAAAACTCCGCAACGATATCCTGATGTTCCAACAACATCATGGAGAATCTTTATCCGAAGCATGGAATCGTTTCAAGGACTTACTTCAAAAAGTCCCCCATCATGGCATAGACCTTTGGCTCCAAGTCCAAATTTTTTATAACCATGTCAATCCCGTCACAAGACGAACCATTAACCAATCGGCCGGTGGTAAGCTTCGTGACCTCAACGCTGAAGAATCATGGGCATTATTAGAGGACCTCGCCCTCTATGACAATGAAAGTTGGAACGACCCAAGGGATTTCGCTAAGCTGGTCAAGGCAATCGCTTTGCCTCAAGATGTCCCGAGTACATCCGACCGCCGTCTAATCGAGCTCAAAAATCAAGTCCAACGCTTGATAGAAGCTCATCTTGCTCCAGCACAACCCTCTCAAGTAAACAAAATCACTTCCTCATGCGACATCTGCAGTGGTCCTCATGACACTCAGTATTGCATGGAAGATCCCGAACAAGCCTTTGTTGAATACGCATCCTCACGTACCGATGAAGCGGGAGGTAAGTGGTATACCTTCAAGTCTGAGCAAAACAAACTTGGTGACACCTATAATCCGTCATGGAAAATTCAAGCAAACCTTAGGAGGAAACAACCCTAAAATTTCCAAAATAATTTTTCAAACCCACCTAATCGGTTTCAACCCAACGGTTCAATCCTGAACCGTTCCTTCAACAACCATCCTTAAAATTTTAACAATCAATCAAATATAGAAGGACTGGTTTCTAAATTCATGGCATCTCAAGACGCCAGATTGTCCAAATTTGAAGCCGATTTCAAACGACAACAAGGCGAGATGACCAACAAAATCGACACTATATTGAAGGCCATCACCGATCGAATAGTGGGAGCATTACCTAGCAATACAGTTAAGAACCCGAAACTAGGGACTCATCCAGTTTTGTCTGCTTGTTCTTACTCAACAATGGACCCGTAATGCTAAACACAAATTCACAGTTCGATCAACACCATCACAATATATCCCAAGCAACAAAGTGATTCCCACAACAAAACCAAAGAGAATGGGGAAGAAGAGAAATAAAGCCCGGAAAACCATCTCAACTCTCCTACACCACCCGATCCATCAATTTCATTCATCCCCAAAAAAGTCCTCAAATTCAATTAACTCTTCGAATCGCTCGGAATGATTCCTTCATCACCTAACGCTGAACTTATTTGCACCAAAGAGGAAGATGAAGACGTGATGTTTATCAAAATAATCTCGAGGTATGACAATTCCCACAAGGAGGAATCCAAAGCAGGAGTGCAAGAATGGAGTATTTCGACATATTCCCGACTAGGAGTGAACTCGCGTACCACAAGTACCTCATGTGTGGCCCAATCCTGTCATTATTTCTACAAAACCCCATCATTATAGAAGGATGCCCATCGAACCTCAAGATACCATGCAACATTGGGCATGTGCATATGAATAAAGCCTATATTAACCTTAACTCCCCTTTTAATATCATGACCCGAATGATGTATAATTGGATCATGAGGAGAAAACTCAACCCTATGAAAATTCAAATAGAGGAGTTAGTAATTTCATAGGAAGGATTAAAGGAATGCACGTCTTCGTAGGAAACTTCACATATATCGTAGACTTCATGATTGTCGAGGATATTAGTTTAATCATAGACCCTAGGCTATAGCAACTAGTACTAGGGAGATCTTTTATAGAGATATCCAACATGACTTACGACCCACCCGAAGGAATTGTAAGATTCATTAACGGGACTAATGAAGTGGCCTATAAGATGCCCCACAAGATAGAACAATACGATTCACTATCGGACTTAGAAAAGGAGCATACCAAATCAGTCTATCTTAGAAACGAGGAATATAAGAGAAGAGGAGTAGAGTATGTAATGAGCAAGATACTAGGATTTTACAAAGAATGCCTAGAGCTTAGGCCCGAATACTTAAGAGGAATGGATGATGAAGGAGAAGTCACGTAAGAACGTGTGACTTCAAGTCTAGCTACAAGACTCGTTAATAAAGAAAAGCAATTCTTGGGAGGCAACCCAATTTACTTTTCCCGTAAATTAGGAGTGTCATGTGTGTTTTAATTCTTTATAGTCTGTTTTATTATGTTTGAAATATCTTGTAATCATGTTTTGCTTGTCTTTAACCTCGTCTTAATTTCAATCAAAGGTATTTTGCAAATAATAAGTGTAGGGGAATTTATCCGGCTTTTGAGCCAAAATCAAACATGTTAAATGAATTGTTTAGATTAATCCGCGTCAGTTTCGAGTCATATGATTGAATTGTTAAATCTCAGGTTTTATGCAGCCATTTATACAGGAATTAACTTATGGAATCAAGTGCAGGAAATTTTTCATCAAAAACAAAAATTTCATTTTCACAGAGTGTGGAGACGGCGTCACGATTTACACGCGACGCCGTCACCACGACACCTGTGACAGGGTCATAACAACCCTGACGGCATCATACCTCTAGGTCCAGAAAACTCAAAATTTTAATTAATTTTGAAAATAAAACTTGCACAATATTTAAAATATGTATTCTTCTATTATAAACCTGCAATAACCTAATAAGTTTAACAATTATCTCATCCTATCTATCGAGTCGAACCCTAAATTCACATTGTATATTTACACTTTATGCTTGGTGTAGTTTTCTTTGTCTTTGATTACAGGTTATATTTGATGAGAAAAAGCTTAGAAGTTCTTAGGAAGTTTCATTGGATGATTCTTGGAGGACGACCCCAAGATTTCTTTCTCCCTGAGGAGATTTTGCCACCTCATAAACGAGCCTATTTCCTATCATCCTTCTCTAATTTCTCTACCCCACCTCAGGTACTTGAAATTGGAGAGAGTTCTCATAAGACACATCTGGAGCGCCATGAGGAACAGATCGAGACTACTTTGAATCACTTAGATGAGCTCCCTCTTGAGCGCATTGAGCACATGGAAGATAAGATAGAAGGTCTTGGTAATGGTCAAGTAATCATACAGCGAGATTTTGACCAACTAGAAATCGAACTTCAAGAAGCCCGTAACCAGATTGCTAGATTTCAGAGAGAACAAATAAGGCATGACGACGAGATTGTTCTTGCTCGCGTCAAGACTTCTACTTTAGAGATACTCATCGAGGATATCCAGATTCGTCACCGATCAGATATGAAGAGTCTTCTAGACAAGATCCATGAGCTCAAGAACCACAAGGGAAGACCACCAGACTACTAGACTAGATCCTTATCATTTACAACTTTTGTTAGAATCCAACCACTGGATGTGTGGCATAAATAATGACACTTGTCAAATTTTGACTATGTAAATTATGTAGACAAGTTGTTTATGACTTAATACAGTGGTGATTCCATTATACCTCGCTGTTTTATGATACCAATTTATGTATGTCATGGTTGTTTATCATATATTCTGTAGTGTGATAACTCATATCTTTATCCGGGATTACTATGGCTCTCTTACCACCAGGTTTTCTTGAACCTTTGTATCCGGATATGATTAATATTCAAGACATTGAGCATAAATTTTTTTGGAATCCAAGACTTCTAGATGAGTCTATCTTTGCAGAGTCAGATAACTCATTATGGTTCATACTAAAACCACTGATAAATGAACCAGTCCCCGAGAAACCTAATGAGTTAGATACTTGTTAGAGTGTCGATTCTAAATTTTCCGTTATATCCTGCAATGTAATATCAAAGAATGTGTATTTCTTTGTTAGAATTTGTACAAAATAAGAATCCATACAATGATATATTCTTATTTTGTGTTGTCTTATAAATGTTGATAGAATGGCTCCCAAGAGGACATCAACATCTACAGCACCAGCCATGACTCAGGCCGCCATCAAGAAACTAGTTGCTGATAGTGTTGCCGCAGCTCTGGAAGCACAAGCTGCTACCATGGCAAATACTGACAATACCAATAGGAACATCGGACAAAGTGGAACTCCTGCAGCAAGAAAATGTAGCTACAAAGAGTTCATGAGCTGCCAACCTTTCAATTTCAAAGGTACGGAAGGCGCTATTGGCCTTATTCGCTGGTTTGAACGAACTGGATAGGTATTTCTCCGTAGCAACTATACCGAGGACTGCAAAGTAAAATTTGCTACTGGTACTCTAACTGAAGAAGCTTTATCTTGGTGGAATTCATTCGCCTAGCCTATTGGAATAGAGGAAGCTTACAAGATCACCTGGTCTGAATTTAAAAAGCTCTTAATAAAGAAGTATTGTCCCCGAACCGAGGTCAAGAAAATAGAAGATGAATTTTACAATCTGACTGTAAAAGGAAATGATCTCAAGACTTACGTTAGAAGATTTTAGGAATTGGCAGTTTTATGTCTAACTATGGTGCCAAAATCTGAGAAACTTATGGAAGTCTTCATCGTGGGATTACCCAGAAGTATTGAAGGAAATGTTACCGCTTCAAAGCCTCAAACTTTGGAGGAAGCTATTACCATAACCCGGAGGTTAATGGATCAAGTAACAAAGCATAATTCTGTGCAAGGAACCAATGATCACAAACGAAAGTTTAATGATAGAAGAACACCTACATACTAAACAACCAAAACAAACTCGTAACAACAATAACAACCGCAACAATGATCACCAACAACAACATAATAAAAGGCAAGAAACCGTCAGGGCTTATGTTGTCACCCCAACTGAAAACAATAGGTATACTGGAAGCCTTCCCCTATGTAAGAAATGCACCCTGCATCACACAGGACCTTGCACTGTTAAGTGTCAGACTTGCAACAAGGTGGGTCATTTGACCAGGAACTACAGAATCAAAGGGCCAGCCACTGAAAGCAACCTACTACCAGTGTCCGTAACTTGTCATGCCTGCAGAGAGAAAGGAAACTACGGTAATCAGTGTCCAAAAGCAAACAACAATGCCCATGGGAGAGCATACTTGCTGAGGGACAACAACGCTCACCAAGATCCAAACGTAGTCACGGGTACGTTCTTTCTAAACCAACATCTAGCTAGAGTATTATTTGATTCAGGAGCCGATAAAAGCTTTGTATCCATATCTCTTGCTTTTATGCTTAATATCCCATCAATTACACTAGATACCACTTAGGACATTGAAATTGCCGATAGAAACCTAGTAGGCACTAATACCGTTATCCAGGGTTGCACTCTGATTTTGCTAAACCAACACTTCAAAATTGATCTTATGCCGACTAAACTCAGTAGTTTCGACGTCGTCATTGGTATGGATTGGTTATCCAAGTATCATGTTATAATTATCTATGACGTGAAAGTCGTCCACATCCTAATCGACAGTGAAACTTTGAACATACGAGGTGATCGAAGTAAAACCCGACTAAGCCTCATATCCTGTATTAAAACTAAAAGATATATATCCAGGGGATATCAAGTTTTCGTAGCCCAAGTAATGGAGAAGAAGTCAGATGAAAAACGACTATAAAATATACTAGTAGTCAGAGAATTTCCGAAAGTTTTTCCTGAAGATCTACCCGGCCTTTCTTCGATTCATCAAGTAGAATTCCAAATCGATTTAATTCCAAGAGCGGCACCAGTTATAACAACCCGCAATTTTCATCAATGTAATTATCCATCTATTAAATTAGATGCCCTTTATATACCACCTTTTTGCAGGGAAGTTTTTAATTCATCTCATTATGCAACGTAACTTGCATCTCTAAAGTAAACGAGCTAAGCACCATCACAATGCCTCTATATTATGTTTATATCATGTTACAACATCCTAATATGTCAAGTCTATATCTAATATCATTTTTGTCCAAGTCATTTTCATTTAATGTACTTTTCAAAATCGTTATATTCAAAACAGCATTAAACGTAAGTTTACATCAAAAACCCTAATTATAGTATTGTATACATATATAAGATGGTGCAAGCTTAATGCATGTGTATAAATCATATTACACAACATTTGAATATCTTTTTCCTCCTAAATCATGTTTACAACTTTCTAAGCATAATGTACTAGCGAAATCATGCCTAAAAACCTTATTAGATCATTTTAGCTCCTAAATCATGTTTAAACTTACCACACCACTTTAACACAAGGTACAAGCACTTAATGCATGGCTTCTAAACCCTAAACCTAAACTCTAAGTCATCCTAAAACCCTAATCTAAAACCTTAAACCCTAAACGAAACCCTAAAACCCTAATTTCACTTTAAACCTAAAACTAAACCCTAAACCTTAAAACTAAGCCCTAAACCTTAATCCTAAACCTTAAACCTTAATCCTAACACTAATCCTAAACCCTAAACTATCTTAAACCCTAACCCTAACACGAATTAAAACCCTAAAACCCTAACCCGAAATCAAACCAACCTGTCACCCCTTTTTCTTTCATTTTAACCCATTTTAAACCTAAGCTAGCACCCTAGCACCTCAAGCACCTCTATGACATCACCACCATGTCACCAAGCAGCCTACCAAGCACCTCCATCACCTCCTTGTAAGCTACTTGTAAACAAACACCTCCTTGTCATCCTTGTGGTTAGCCGTGACCCTCATACACCCTTCCACCTCTCTTAGCTACTATCCTAGGCCTCAATACTCATCATACTAGCTCCTATGAATCACCTAAGATAGCTTTGACACTAATCAAACATCAAAAACTTAGGCACTAAGCCATTCGAGTCCTATAAATCGCCAAACACCCTATTCATTCAAATCAGACCTCAAAAAATTATCACCACTCAAATGGATTTCTAACTCAGACCAATAAAGATCAAGTGAAGTCCCTAAGCTCAGAATAGAAGCCAAAAATCAAGAGAAAGGAACCCTTGAAGTCGTTACTAGGCGTACGGACCAGAAAACCCATTTCGACCCATTTTAGCTCAAGTAAGCTCAAAATCTTGTTCAATAATCTTATAATTTGTGTTAGAATGTTCATAATACTCTTAAGATCATATATGAACTCTTGTTAAAGCCTTTAATCCTCAAACCCATGCGTTTTTTATTAAAACCCTAAAAATGACATGTTTTGATTTTCTAGCTAACAGATCCTTTTTCTAAACTTTTGTTATGTTATAACATCTTATTTTAGCTTATTCTAATAAGATATAACCTGCAAATATCATTTGGAATCCTAAAATAAGCTTGCATGGCTTTTTGGACTTGATTTGTAAATTATTTCCATGCAAGGGGTATACATCGTAACTTTCTGAAATTTATAACTAAAGGGGCTAAAAATGTCATTATTTCAAAGTTATAACTATACGGACCTATCTTGCCATGTTCTAAAGTTAAAGGTTTAAATTATATATACTTTATATATAAAGGACTAAACTTGTAAAAGTTTATAAACCAAGGGTATATATTGCCATTTTTGCAAACTTGAAAATATAAAATATAATATTTTTATATAAATTATAAAAATATATATTAATATTATAAACTCGATTTTATTAAAACCCGACACATTAATCGTTATTAATCATCGATCGACGCATTATAAAACAATTACGTTATATATTTAACGTAATTTATCATCGACTAACTTTTGAAGAAACTTAAAATTTTATCGTATCACGTTACTAGGGAGCTTCATGTGAGGAGTTTCATTTGGGTATACGTTTTGACGAGTTTGTTGGATTTACGATTTAAAGTGTCATGGCTCCTCAAACGTTTACTACATGACCTCTGAATTATGATGGCCCGAACAGTGATACAATATTTCCATAAATTAATAAATCAAAGTAATACGTTAAACTTTATAAAGTTTTGAAACATAAACCATCACACTAAGACTTGACATATTACCCCAGGTTGTGTGACGAAGCCATTACTTTCATTTCATATACTTTTGCCATCAATCAGATTTCCCTGTACTATTAAGGTGAGTTCATAGCCTCGCATTTTAAATCTTCTAATGTTTTCATAAACCCACGAGGGGGATACATGCTATAAACCATGAATACAAGTATTTTTACAACTGTATGATATCCTGATATATTATTGCCTTAGTCCTTACTTTTTCCATTAATTCCCCACTATCATGAACCGTTAATTACTTTTCGGAGTAAGTGCGAATGCTGTGAATAGATCTATTTAGGATTGAGCTTCCCTGTTGGTGTACCTATACTTTCTGGTAACTAAACGCACTTCATTTGAAACACTATGCGGGTGTTTGGCAAAGGCACCTGTTGGGGCAACTTATTGTGATTATTGATTATCTCAAGGTCTCGGTGCATGAGCTTAGGGCAATAACACCATTTTCTATAATAATTATACTCATTGCAATTATTACACTTATGGGTGTATAACAACGTAACCCACTATTGAACTTGTATTCAAACTGTTTACCATAAACCTATAATATTTCACTCACCTTTAGTTGTTGATACTTTTTAGTATGTTTATCTCAGGTAATGTGCATCTTATAGAACGGGTGCAAGAAGTGGCACGGACTTGAAGTTGACTAAAACTAATATCATTCAATCTTTTATGTTTTAATGTTGATTTTAGGAACTATGTTTGTATAAAAAACTTGTTGAAATAATAAATGATAAATCTTATCTTTTAAAAATGGTTTCTTTTGTGTCATTTTCTGATGAGTTATGATTGTTTTGTTATATGAAATATTACCCCAGATTAACTTCCGCTGCTAGTTTGTCAAAAATAGGGGTGTTCTGTAAGTCTGGATATTCCAAATCCCGGGTGGTCGACAAAACTTGACTTCCTTTCCAATATTTTCCATAAACAGAAACAAGCATGTATGACATCCATCTGGATAATCACACAATGTCACTTTATGAGGATGGCTAAGAATAGCCTAATTGACTTAATGCTGGCAACAACAGGAGCAAAAACTACCTCATTACTTTAGCAATTCTCTTTCTTTTGTGATATACCATTGTGCAAACCATCTTGCTTTATTCTTAATCAAGCCTCTTTTCATCTTTTTGTTTTTGAAGACCACATTTAGTTCCTATAAGATCTCTTTCCATTAGGTAATTTACCAAGTTTAAACTTATTGTTAGCTTGAATTGTAGATGCTTTCATGATAGCCTCTATCCAGCTTGGATCTTCCAGTGCTTGAATACCTTTTGAGGGGTTACTTCGTGTGATAAAATCAGCAAGCAATCAGCCATTGAATTGACTATTGCACCCTTTAATTAGAAAAAACCCTTTGATTTGACTGTGTGGTAAAGTTGGGGAAGAAAGTGAACAGTAACATGTTCTTGGCGCCATTTATAACTGAAAACGGGTCATTTGGCAATTATGGTCCTTGTCTTTGTTGAATAAAAGACCAAGTGTAAAATAACTTTTTTTCTTTGGCAGGAATGGTCCCTAAACTTAGTGTAAAGGGAGAATGGGCTTAGTAAATGGGCTTTTGTTTTAGGCTTATGATCCGGGTAGGGTTTTAGGGATATTTTGTGTAACTTTTGAAACTTGAGGGACTGATTTGGAATATTTTAGGGTTTTGTCTTTTTGTGGTTGACTTCTGTTGAACAGGGTTTGACCAATTTTGACTGAGAGTTGACTTTTCTTGGCTTTGCTTTGAATCTTTGGCTTCTTTTGTGCTCTTCCGTTTCCCGTGTCCGTGTTTGCCCGTTTTTGACTGTTTTCTTGTGATTTTTGTCTTATCTGTACCTGCACACACAAAACACAAAAACAAGTATATTTTTTCCATTTTAAGTATGTTTTTAGTCATTTAGGTCATTTTTGGTGGTAATAGATATGTGTATTTTACACTTATCACATACCCTGTTATGTTGCCAATAGGTATTGGCCTGATGACGTGTCGCAGCACCTGTGCTGAAGCAATTTGATTTTTAAATCAAAAGATCTTATCACTGAAAAAGTTGAAGCATGTCTAAAGCTACTGGAAGTTGATTCTCTTGAAGTGTTGCTTAGTAAAGTGAAGGGCATCGATGCAAGTCTTGACTGTTTGATGGTTGCAGGATCCCCGTTAACTTTGAAAAAGATGGAAAAAAAAGTGTATGTTGTTACTCACTGCAGCGGATTTCACCACGAGCAATGGCTTAGGAAAGGGGGCGAGTTTTTGACTCATGTTAGGCTATTGATGGCACATTGGGCATCACTGAGCAGCTTCAGGTGTCTCAATGTCATGCTAGAGCTAAAATTAGTGTCTTGTAATGCACATAACTGTAATATGGCTTCATTTGTTTTATCCATAAATGAGTATTTTCTGTGAATATATATTAAACACACTCTTTCATCATATCGCAAGAAACCTTTTTTAGTATGGACTTCACCGCCTAACAAGTGTAACATGATTGTGTGCACCACCAGATTCTCAAAAAAAGGGGGACGAGTGCAGTGGTGTGGAAGTGGTGTAATAACATGACTGTATGGTGAGAGGAGGAGAACTCGTGGTGAACCTTACCATTACGCTTAGCCTCGTGGCCGTTGAGTACCTTTTGCTATATGGCAACATGAAGACCCTTGTGGACCTCCATGTATTTTCTTTGATGTTCAAGAAGACCTCTCCCGTATAAATTTATCACCTTATGAGAATCGTGAAAACTAAAAGTCCCACGTTTGTATATGAGTCGACATCCTCTCTTTAATTTCTTGCTTTTCAATAGGAAAGTAATATGTGTTTTGCCAAACACAATTAATTTTTTTGACATTGTTAACATTTTAAAGTAAACTTATGTTTGGTAATTTGAGATCCGTTTGTCAAAATAGGGTCTAGTTGGGTAAATATTTTTTGGGGACGAGTCTAGTTTAGTCTCTCTAAATATTATAGATGAGTCTAGTTGGTTTATTTGATATAAAATGCAATTATATAACAATTAAAAAAATTTAGGTTTATATGTTTTCATCCTTTTTATACGCGTTTTTAAACGTTTTTGTCCGTCTTTTGTACGTTTTCATACGTTTTTCTACCTTTTATGTTCGTACGTTTTTATATGTTTTCGTACGCTTTATTCCTTTTCATCCGTTAACGTCCGTTTACCTCTGTTTTTGAATGTATATGTCTGTTTATGTCCGTTTACGTATTACATATGCTTTTGTCGGTTTTTGTCTGTATTTGTTTGTTTTTTACGTTTTCATATGTTTTCGTCGGTTTACGTACGTTTTAGTCTATTTTCATACCTTTCTATGTTTTTGTATGTTGTTGTGCATTTTTTGTATTTTTTTCGTACATTTTACTACCTTTTTGTACGTTTTCGTCCGCTTTTGTATGTTTTGATGGGTTTTTTTGCCTTTTTTACGTAGATAAACATAGCTAAACGTACAAAAAATACGAAAACGCACAACAGCATACAAAAACATAAAAAAGTACGAAAATGGAAGAAAACACAAAAATCGTCGAAAACACACGAAAACGTAACAAAACGTAGAAAGCGCGTAGCAAGACGTAGAAAAACCCACAAAAACGTAAGAAAACGGACGAGATCTTACAAAAGCGTACAAAAATAGACGAATACATACGAAAACGGACGAACATAAGAAAATGTGCAAAACGTACAAACACGTACGAAAACGTAAAAAACGTACAAAAATGTACAAAAACGTGAAAATACGTACAAAAACGTAAAAATGCGTAAATGTACAAAAGGAGACAAAAATGTAAAAACACAAACAAACATGTATGAAGACGTGCAAAAATGAACAAAAACATACAAAACATAAAAACCGTTAAATACTTACAGAAACAGACGAAAACATACAAAAACGCAAGAAAACATACGAAAACGTACAAAAACGTAAAAACACGTACAAAAACGTAAAACGTACAAAAGCGGACGAAGACGTACGAAAACGGACGAAAACGTAAGAAAAAAAGAACAAAAAAACGTGTATAAACGTATAAAAATCTATAAAAAAAAACATAAATAGAGCATCTTTGGCTTTTACCATTTTTAAAAAACTTGACTAAAAACATATTTAGACCCGTACCCAACCCATCTAGACTCAGCAAATTTAGACCTATGTTTCTAAAAGACACATCTAAACTCGGACCTGTTTAAACCCAACCCGACCTGACCCACCTATTTTGACACCTCTAAGTACGTTGACTAAATAAATCGGCTAGTAAGAAAGCTTGCCAAAGTTAATTAACCTTCAACTCGTCCAGTTTATCATAATGAATGTTATTAATTAGTTGAAAAATGATTGAGAGGCCTAAACATGTGACTAATTTTGTGTCTAAAGTGATGTGACAGTGATTTATGAAAATTTGGGTCTTTGTGATGTCTCCAATTAGCCTCAAACTATAAAGAAAGTGTGTGTAAAGTGTGTGTTTTTTGGTGGGTGGGATCTAAACAGATAATTAAAGACGGCAAATGGGCGGGTAGTTAGGGCAACATGCCAAATAGAGGTGGGGTGAAATGGTCAAAAAAGTAGATGTGACAATTTGAGACCCATCGGTTAATCTTGGGTTTAGTTGGTCAAAAGTTTTTTTTTTGGGGGGGGGGGGGGGGGGGTTTATACGTTTTATACGTTTTTTGTAACACCCCCAAAATATGTGGCAGCGAAAAGGTAACTGGGGGCGTTACTTCATAATAAATATAAGCACAAGATATAAGAGAACGACATCTACATGATTCGTTTAAAAGATATCTTCGTTGATACACTTGAAATAAATAATTTTTTAACAAGTGGTCCCATGAGTTTGCATCACAAGAAAATCATAATATTTAATACAACGAGGATGATTTAGTGCAAGAGAAAATCCATGAAAAATAGTCTTGATGAATGCAGACTCCAATGCACTTCATAAATGTCCATACGAGTTATGCACCTGAGAAATACTCTACATGCTTAAAAATGTCAACACAAAGTTGACGAGTTCATATGTTTAAGTAAACAGTAATTATGGACTGCAAGATTTAAGTTGCATGTAATACATATAATGCCAGATAAAATTTATAAATATGATTTCACTAAGCTTATGACACCGAAGCTAAGACATTGTACAAGTATAATATTTGCCCATTGTAAGGGTCCAACCCGAGACCCTCTAGACTTCGATATGGTATACGTCCATGGTAATGCGTTTTGTTTACCTGGACGGGGATGTCAATCCCAATAGATCTATTTATAATACTCACGCTTACACAAAGTAATTAACGGTTCATGATGATGGGCGTTGTGGGTTATCGGTACTTAGGCACATCAATAATCATGTAAAAGTTGTAAAGTATTGTACTTGCGTCATATTGTAAAAACAAGCAATGTATCTCACCTCGAGATTTGTAAAGTAATTGTAAAACAAGTTAAAGCGGGGCTATAAAATCACCTTAAGCAAAAGTATTGATTTTGAGAAAATCAAGCAAGGGAAAACGTCAAAACAAGTCCGAAACGCGACCTAATTAAATATGAGTCGATTTAGAATTATGCAAGTGAAATGAAATGATGAAATGAAATGATGCAATATATTTTTATAACACCTAATAGTTTGCGTTTTAGTTTTATAAGTCAAAATAACGTTTACGTCTAATTCACCATTTTTATCCGTCAATATATACTTTACAATTATTTTTAAGTAACCAATATAATAATCCTATCTAACTTACTAAATAATATTTTTAAAAGTTTACGATGTGTATAAATAATATATAAGTTATACTAATATATTTCTTAAGAATTTTATAGCTCAAACGGACTCGAAAACGCCCGAAAACCCCAATTTACATTTCAAACAGCACACTATTTTTATAAAAATACATGCAGGAACTTATTAGTATTTTCAGAAAATATTCCGACTTTAAAAGGGCATATATCCTTCGTTATAATGATTCACGGGTCGACCGAAAATGAGGTTTCAAGAAAAAATCATGATCTACAAGTTTTCTCTTTTGAGTTTTACCCGAAACGGGTCAAAAACATCTTTTTGTAATATGGACAGAAAGTGCTCAAAACAGTTTTGCCAGAAAATATACAAGTTTTATACGAACTTTAAACAACCATATCTCACTCGTTTTAATTTTGATTTTTGTGTTCTTTATATCCACATTTGTATTTAAGTCTGCTATCATATTTTTAAGGCCTTGGCTATTCAAATTTCAATTTACTATCCAAAATCCTAGGTACCAATTTTGGACAGCAACTACACATTTCTTAGTCTACCACTTTAATTTACCCACAAATTACAACACCATACTAACCTAGTCCCTTCCACCCATTTTCACAATCAACAATCACAACAACAAATCGATACTAACCTAGTCTCTTCCACCAATTTTCAAAAATTAACATAAAATTAAGAATCAGAACAGAATGCACAACTTTACTAGTTTAAGTTTATATTTAATCATTTTAACAACAAAGTAATTATTTCCAAAAGTAATTTATAAGGTCACAAAAATAAGTAGTTTATGTGTATCTAGATATTTTTATTACTCATTTTATAACCTTTTCGCAAGATTGTATTTAGAAAGTTTTGTTAGTGTTCTTATAGAAAATCATTTAACACAAACTAGTGGTGATCTTAATTGGATAAGAATATGAGATTAACAAGTATATACCCAAATCAAACACCAAATACTTGTTTGATTAAAACCCAAACCCTAAAATCTTTCTTGAAAAATACTTGTAATATAAAAACCCAACTTGCTTCTTGTTTTCTTGTTCTTGGCCGAATACTTTGAGCTAGAGAGAAGAGATATATGTTTTTTTGTTAACTGTAAAATGTATGAGTGGTTAGGTTGTTAGTTTATATAGTGGAAGTATTAGCATGATATTATCCAACTAGCAATATCATCTTAAGGTTATTAGGATAGGTTAGATAAAGGGAGGTAAAGTAATGGTTGGATAATAGATTTGGTTAATAAGGTGTAAATGTGTAAGTGATGGTTAAAGAGAGGTAAAGAGGAGTTAGGTTGGATAATAGAGTGCTTATTTCGGTAGGTATGGGTTTGTGTGGGAGCTTGGGTGGACGACTAGGAAAAGAGAGGGAGGGATATCATTTTTCAAATTTTGCTTATTGCTTCTAGAAGATGTAGTGTAAATATTTGTTTGAAAGGTGGTAGTATAGATTTACATGCGTGCACAAAATATGCAAATTACTAGTTTACGTGAAACTAAATAAAATATATAGACTTATTAATTATATTCGTAAAAGTTATATAACATATATGTGAAGTAAACTTATATTTGTTTATCCCCGGTTTACGTTTAAAGTTGTTTTTCAGTCTACACGATTTAACTTAACGGTTACACGTAAAAGTAAACATGTAACGTTTCAAAGTAAATAGTTTTGAGTTTATTGATGTATAATGACCCGAAAAATGTGAGTTGTCACAGTCTCTTCGTGTTAAAAGAATTTCGTCCCGAAATTCAGTTTGAGTTGCCTTCCGGAGTGGTGTTGGTGAAGAGGTGTGGATACTTGTGGCGGAATTGATCTTCACGTTCCCATGTAAACTCTGGATCTCTCTTAGAGTTCCATCGAACCTTGACAATTGGGATGCGGCTTTGCTTCAACCGATTGACTCATCGGTCTATAATTTCCACGAGCTCTTCCACAAAAATGCAGCTTGTCGTCGGCTTGAATTTCTTCCAACGAAATGATGAGTGGCTCATCGGACAGACACAAGGTCCGTAAGCAACGGGTTTGACTTTGGCCAGAACCTTGAATTATTAATATTTCATCACCATGGGGAATACGAACAATCTCCTCACCACGAACGATTACAGCATGGTATTTCGACTACAAATCTATACTGATGACAAAATCAAAACTAATAGGTCTCACGGCCATTAGGTTGATGTTGACAAGTGGTTTTTTAAATTCCTTAATTGCGACCATGCTCGTTAGTGGAATGTCCTAGGGTGACTAGTAGTGTAACTCGACTTTTCGGCTTAGGAGTCGGTGTACGATGAGGTTAACTCTATATGGTAAGGTGGCGTAAATGTCTACTTAATTACTATGCTTACTAATATAATTGCCCATGACATACGCATAATATGGATACACATACAAAATTTTGCTTTTTGAGAATATAAGTAGAAAATTGATTTTAGCAAAAGTTTAAGGTGACTACTCTCAGCATTGCATGGTCCTTCCTGAATTAGACATAGGTGATCAGGCTATGTATAATTGAGAACTAACAATGCAGTTTTCGTCAAACTAGTGTTATGTATAAGGTAGTATCAAAATAGTTTTATAATGTAACAAAATAATTCATAAAAGGAAAGCAAAGTAGCTTATAGAATGAGAACAAAAATAATTTGTGCAATAATAGTGAAATAGTTTAATAGACGATGGCAAAATAGTTTATAAAATGATAGTAAATTAGTTTATAAAATGATAGTAAAATAGTTTATAAGATGATAGAGAAATAGTTTATAAAATGATGAAAAAATAGTTTATAAGATGATAGCAAATTAGTTTATAAAATGATAGCGAAATAGTTTATAAGATGATAAAAAAATAGTTTATAAGGTGCTAGTGAAAATGTTTATAAGGCAGTAACAATTTAAGGAGTAGCTTACATAAATTAGTAGATATTTTAAAACATCCACACAACGCAATGAAATTCATAAGCAAGTACTAATGCAAATATCTGAGGGAATATAGTCTAAGAAGGTTTAAACTTAGGTCTCGATATGCAAGGCAGGAAAAATCTCTCTTTAAGCATTAGCCTCAATAGCATTATTAACTCGTTGGGCTACAATTTGCTCACTCTCCGCGGAACACATTTTTGTTTTATCGTCGGCATTTTCTTCAAAATCGAACGGAGTAAAGGAAAATAAAATAAGTTGGATTCCAAACGTCATTTTCCAAAGATGAAATGTTACGAGGTGACTGGTTAAAGTTGTGCTCGAATTAAGATGACGTACGTGTTTCAACAATATGAGGCGGGTGTTCAAACTCGGAGTTGAATGGCAGGGTAACTAGTGAAATCAGCGGACTGTGACAAGTTTCAATGTTATGTAAAACGGTATTGTGTAAAAGACATGAAAAAGATTTAAAAACCATCGTATCACTCGTTATGTCTTGGGAAAAGTCCTAGTATTTATATAGATAACCTTTATATAAATCAAGTGTAAAATGTACGTAAGGCGAAGTAAACGCAAGTATGAGCAATGCAAGCATGTAGTGTTATGCACATGAATGTGATGCAATATTTATGAAATGGTTATAGTCTAAGTAAAATATGCAACCTAGTTCTCTGTAACCTTGGCTCTAGATACCAATATGTAAGACCTCCAAAATATGTGGCAGCGGAAAAGTAACTAGGGGCATTAATTCATAATACATAAGCACATGATATAAGAGAACGTGATGTGTTTCAAAAGCTTTAAGTTTATAATGACTGAAAATACCATTTTTATTATAGGAAAACACACGGGCAAAAGTATAACCCACACATGTAGTATAATCTTTTCAGGTAAGACTAGGTCGTTCCACAGGGATTTCAATAGTGTTCAAATAATCAGAAAGAAAATAGACTTCAACAATTTTAGAAGTAACTTTTGTTTCACCTATGATAATAAAGATGACTACTCGGATAGTTGAAAATAATTTATAAGTGTTGGAAATGATTAAACCTCGAAGATGGAACCTTAATTTATAAAAAGGACTTTCTCGTCAGAAAATGTTTTCACAAACTAACTTAATTAACTCAAGACTTATATTTAGTTTAACTAGACCAAATGTGTCACTCAAATAATCCCGTTACTAGTATATCAAAGCTTATTTGTTTATCAATTTACGAAAGTGGATTTCTCAGCACAAACGATAAAGATCATAGACAAATCTTTAAAACCACATAGATCATAACAGGTCTCTCGACCTATACCGATATGATTATATAATTTAAGTTGATAAGAAAAGATGGACAAGATAAGATATAATAGGATTGCAACATAAGCTTGAGATTAAATAGATCAAGATCATACCAAATACTTATTCATTATCATAACATCACCGAATAGCCATGAGAGATTTAGCCTCTCATATCTAAGGAGTTCATAACATAACTTGCTTCAATAGCAAACTTCATTATATTGCTTATACTAGTATGATATTCTTCCTCGTTCTTGGTTCTTTGATCTTGAATCTCCAAAAGATATGGTGTTTATGCTTGGAGAAAAAGGGTTTTTGTGGGATAAAGAAGGGATGTTTGTGTGTGAGATGGTTTTTGAGGCTCTATTTATAGGCTGAAATTCAAGTGAAAATGCGGCGCACACAAAAGATTATGCGGCGCACTTGGTGATTAAATGCAGAAGTATTAAATGTTTGTTGCGTAAGTGCGGCGCACAAGAGAATATGTGCGGCGTACTTAGGGTGTAAATGCAGTAGCATTAAAGTCTTCATATCAGATGGGAAGTGCGGCGCACAAAGGAAACTGTGCGGCGTACTTGTTGAGTTAATGCAATTTTGACTGTCTTTGACTTGAAGGTAAGTGTGGCGCAAAAATGGTAAGTGCGGCGCACTTTTGGCACTTGGGCTTGATTGTTGCTCTTCTCTTAAAAGATGTGTTCTTTAAGGTGTAAGTATTTGATTTTGATGTATCTAACCTCGGGATGTCTTCAAGTAAACCTGCAAGCAATTTTAAGCTATTAAGAATCGAAAGTTCATAAGAAATGATAAAATATATACAAATAACGCCATAGAAAACATGTATAATTTGGGCGTTATCAAAACGACTTCTACATGAGTCGTTTAAAAGATATCCTCGTTGATACATTTGAAATAAATAAGTTTTTAACAAGTGGTCCTATGAGTTTGCAGCACAAGAAAATCATAAATTTTTAATACAAGGATGATTTAGTGCAAGAGAAAATCCATGAAAAATAGTCTTGATGAATGTGGACTCCAGTGCATTTCATAAATGTCCATATGAGTTATGCATCTGAGAAATACATGCTTAAAAATATCAACATAAAGTTGGTGAGTTCATATGTTTAAGTAAACAATAATTGTGGACCGCAAGATTTAAGTTGCATGACATGTAATACATATAATGCTAAATAAAATTTATAAATATGATTGCACTAAGTTCATGACACCGAAGCGAAGACATTGTATAAGTATAATATTTTCCCGTTGTAAGGGTCCAACCTGAGACCCTCTAGACTTCGATATGGTATGCGTCCATGGTAATGCGTTTTGTTTACCCGAACGGGGATGTCAATCTCAATAAATCTATTTATAACACTTGCGCTTACACAAAGTAATTTACGGTTCATGATGATGGGTGTTGTGGGTTATCGGTACTTAAGCGCATCAATAATCATGTGAAAGTTGTAAAGTATTGTACTTGCGTTCTATTGTAAAAACAAGAAATGTATCTCACCCCGATATTTGTAAAGTAATTGTAAAACAAGTTAAAACGGGGCTATAAACTTACCTTAAGTGAAAATATTGATTTTGTAAAAATCAAGCAAGGGAAAATGTCACAACAAGTCCGAAACAAGACCTAATTAAATATGTGTCGATTTGAATTATGCAAGTGAAATGAAATGATGCAATATATTTTTATAACATTATATCACCACCTAATAGTTTCCGTTCTAGTTTTTAAGTCAAAATAACATTTACGTCTAATTCATCAAATTTATCCGTCAATATATATACTCTACTATTATTTTTAAGTAATCAATATAATAATCCTATCGAGCTTACTAAATAATATTTTTAAAATTTTACCATGTGTATAAATAATATAGGGTAAATTACACAGCTCGTCCCTATACTTAGGCCCAATTGTGGATTTAGTCCCTAGATAACGAGGGTCGATGTCGTTAATCCTTGAAGTCAATTTTTGTTACATGTTTGGCCCCTTGAACCCCGTTATATGTAACTGGTGTTACTTTGATTTTTCAACCATGGGCATTTCAGTAATTTTAGATTATCATCGATATTTCAGAGTTGGTCCTAACTTACATTTAATCTCAATCATCTACTTTCAACATATTTGTAATCTAATAAACATCACAAAAACACAGTGTACATGTAAAACATTACACAACTCTATGATTTTCTTCCTCTTGTCCTTTCTCACACAACCACCACCATCAACCACTATTAAAGCTACCGGAATTTCATCTACAGCTACCACCACCATCAACCATACAGTGTACATGTAAAATATTTCTTATAGAATATTATAACTGCAAGTCTCCAACCTAAGTTACCGATTTTGTCCACATACCGCCACCGGGATCAAAAAACACCGCCATAGACTCCTCTTTTCGCCACCTGCCGCCGGAAACCGAACACCACCAACTTATACATACCAAACACAACCACACTATCTTATTTCAGTTGATGATTGGTGGGGCATAATAACGTCATAGTGACGTGTTGAGGTGATGGTTGTGTGAAGGGGCGGAGCCACATATATGGTTGTGGGGGGCGTTGCCCCCGACAAAGTTCTTGCTGAAATGCAAACTGTGTAGAAAAAAATAGTCATATTTGTAGAGAAAAGGTACAGTGCCCTCAAGCAAATTGTTTATGTGCCCTCGACACTCTCTCTAGCTACCAATAATGAGGAGTATTCGAATATTTCTTTTTGGTGTTCTCTCGTCGGAAAAAATAAAGGTCTAGGGAAAGAAGATGGTTTTACTAGGGAAGTGAGAAAGTCTGTGTGGCTTGAATAAGTGGGATAAAATGAGTGGCTAGTTACATTACGTATATCTAATATTAGTAACATAAATGATATTGTAATATTTATAATTATTTTGCTTAAATAAAATAATTTGCATAATGCTAAATATAATACTACATAGAAAACGACTGTGTTTATACTCATTTAGATTCTATAAGTTCTTGGTATACACTTTATTCGCATGTAAACTTTTTTATGACACTATTAGCGTCATAAGCTTTTTAAATATAATTTTTAGTGTTACCGATTTCATCGATTTCTCTAATGTTATGATATTGGTAAAATAATTATATTCCTTTGGAGTAGTTTGTTTATAAAATATAAAGTGCTTTAATACAGTTTCATGACTTTTTTTTTAACGTCTCGCAATAATTGTTAACTGCGTCAAGTAGTATTGTCATTAAATAAACCCGACCAGAGACGGAGCCAGAAATTTATGTTGAGGAGGGCTCAATTTTTTTTCGATAGTAAAATTCGATCCCTTGTAAAGAAACAACGCAAATATAAAGTTGTGGCCAACCTTATAATTAAGTAACGTCACAATTTATAGTAGCAAAAAACGTCATCATTATCAGTTTGGTTTTAGGTTTTATGAAATCGATCATGTTTTAAAGCTACATTTATAACTCGTACATCAAACGCTAAGTACAAAGTAAAACTACCCACACTAAAACAAAACTACAAATAAACAAGAAAAAAAGCTCAAAAGAATGACTATAGCAAAATAAAATAAAAAGCTAAAACCTCACAAACTACAAAAATGAATAGTACATAGTAGCTCACCTACCTTACCTTCTTTCTTTCTTTTTTTACCTGTTATGCTAGTGTTAACTTCACTATTATCACCATACGACCTTTGTCATTCAACTTGCAGGAAAACAAAACAACGCAACCTAGCTCCGTTGGGGGTGGCCGAGCACCCTCCCACCCCCCCCCCCACACCTGACCCAATTCGTTAAAGTATGTGGAAAACAAAAAACATTCTTGATGCTCCCTTTGGTCATATTTTCTGGCTTCGCGACTGGTTGTGTGGTAATGGTGTCAAAAATTTAATTAAAGAAAATGAGAAGAGTGATAACGTGTAAGAATGAGAAAGAGTGCACACAAAAGTTCATAAGATTTGATTTTCACAATATTTACTGTTCTTGATTTTTGTGAAAGAAAAAAGGTAAAAAGGTAAAAAAAACACATTGATGAATTTACGTAGGAGAATCAGTTACAATATTCGTCAGAGTAAAGCGGATGCGAAATTTAATTTTTGTTTTCGTTTTCAATATTAAAATACTCGTCAGAGAAGATGGTGGTTGCGGAATATTTATCGGAGAAGATGGAGATTGTCGGAATACTCGTCAGAGAAGATGGTGGTTGTTGGAATATGGTGGTTGTTGGAATTGAATAAAGATGATAATATGGCAATTATTAATAAAAGGTAAAAGACAATACTTCAGGGACCAATAGTGTAATAAGAAAAAGAAAAAAATTGTAAAACTAACGGGTATTAGTTTGAATTTGGAAATTTAGTTGGTGAGGGACCAACGGTGTAAGTAAACTTTCGGACGAAATTACAATAATACCCATCGAAAAAGTCCACTAACATAAAAATAACGACAGTTAGTGCTTAGGGACCAAAGGCGCACCAAAAATCGACTTTAAGGAGCCGTTGTGAGAGCCCCTGTTATCTAGGGACCAAACAG
This sequence comes from Tanacetum coccineum, assembly GCA_026074375.1. Taxonomy (NCBI): domain Eukaryota; kingdom Viridiplantae; phylum Streptophyta; class Magnoliopsida; order Asterales; family Asteraceae; genus Tanacetum; species Tanacetum coccineum. The sequence goes on from BQNB010003266.1 coordinate 101,055, forward strand.
GTAAACGTGGTTGAGTTCAGGGACCAACAGTGTAATTTACCCAATAATATGTTAGTTATACTAATATATTTCTTAAGGATTTTATATCTCAAACGGACTCGAAAACGCCCGAAAACCCCAATTTACATTTCAACCAACACATTATTTTTATATAAATACGTGCAAGAACTTATTAATATTTTAAGAAAATAGTCCGACTTTAAAAGGGTAAATCTCCTTCATTATAATGATTCACGGGTCGACCGAAAGCGAGGTTTTAAGGAAAAATCATGATCAACAAGTTTTCTCTTTTGAGTTTTACTCGACTCGGACCCGAAACGGGTCAAAAATATCTTTTTATAATCTGGACATAAAGTGCTCAAAACAGTTTTGCCGGAAAATGTACAAGTTTTTATACGAACATTAAACGGCGATAACTCACACGTTATAATTATGATTTTTTAGGGTTCTTTTTTTGGGTTTGTTTTAGGATTTTTGTTTTAATTTTCTGTTCCTTCGTGGTGTTTTGCTTCTTGTTGTTTCTTTTGCTGTAATGGGTGATAGACGTCCATTCAATTATAAGGAAGATCTTACTCAGAAGATTTCAACTTCGGTTTTTGTCACCAATTTTCCTGATCATTGTACCGCTCGCGATCTTTGGAATGTTTGTTTGGCATATGGTAAGGTGATCGATGTCTACATTCCATTTAAAAAGTTCAAGGCTGGTAAGAAATTCGCATTTGTTCGTTTTCTTAAGGTGGATAATTTAGAGAGACTTATTGGTAATCTTTGCACGTTATGGATTGGAAGATTTCGTTTACAAGCTAATCTGGTTAAATTTCAAAGGGAGCCTAGGGCTTCTAATTCAATGCCTATGAAGGGGAAAGATAGGGCGGAGACCAAGTCTTTCGCTTTTGTTCTGAAATCCAATCATTTAAATTCATCGGCTTCTAAAGATTCCACGCCTGCCATTGTGCTTGATGATTCATGCATACAAGAAAATAATCTTTCATGTGCAGCACTTGGAAAATTTAAGGACATTAATGCTCTTCCTAATCTTTATGCTATTCTCCATAACGAAGGTTTTGCCAACGTTAAACTATCGTATTTAGGAGGGTATTGGGTTTTGATTAATTCTTGCTCTTTAACCTCCAAAGAGAAGCTGGTCAAACACACTGGTGTTTTGTCTTGGTTTAGTTTTGTCTTGGTTTAGTGAACTTGGCCATGCTAACAATCTCTTTGTTAGTGATGTAAGACTTGTATGGATTGCTATAGAGGTCCTATTTGTGCGTGGAACAAAGACGCCATCGCTAAAATTGTATCTCCATGGGGTACTTTGTCTGATGTTGATACCGCGGATGATGATTCTTTGCCTTATCAGAAAGTATGTGTGGCTACTAAAGTTAGCACTATAATCAATGATAGGATTAAAATCATCGTTAAAGGGAAGATTTATTGGATTCGCATTAGAGAGCTTGAAGCTTGGTCTCCTGAATTTGATGACGAATTCTGTGATACTTCTTCTGTCGAAGAATCTGTGGGGGAGGAGAAGAATGGTCCTATTCAAGAGGAGGATTTAGATCATGTCTCGGAATCAAGTTGCATGAAAGAAAATAATGAAGCTGAATTCATTAAAAAGGCTCGTACTCATGAAGTTCAATCTGAAGATCCTTTCGAGATTTATGATCTTTTTAAAAAGAAAGCAACTAAGGAAGCTACACAAGATGATGATCCATCACACCCTCCAGGTTTTATGCCTAAAGATGATGCTGCCAAAGAAAAGGAAGAAGCTGCTTATAGTGTAAATCAATTCAGCAATAATGGCAATAGTCTCAATAAAGCAACTAAGGAAGCTACACAAGATGATGATCCATCACACCCTCCAGGTTTTACGCCTAAAGATGATGCTGCCAAAGAAAAGGAAGAAGCTACTTATAGTGTTAATTAATTCAGCAATAATAGCAATAGTCTCAATAATGGGGTTTCAAGAGTTCATAGTGGGGTGAACCGATCTTTTAGTCTTAAATCCGGAGGGTCTATTATGGATGTGATTGAGAATTTAGTAGATATTAGACAAACAATGGGGTATAATATGGAAGGATGTAAGAAGAACTTATAAGATATTGTTGCTTCACATGGAGATTCACAGGTTTTTAGATGAATGCTTTGTCTCTAAATATTTAAGGTATTTGTCAATCGACCAAGAAAAGATGGATTCGGGAGTTAAATATGAAAAATAAAATCAATTTTGCTGCGTTTCAAGAAACTAAGCTAGAAAGCATTGATCTCTTTTCTATCAAAGAGTTATGGGGTAATTTTTCTTTTGATTTTACTTTCAGTCCTTCAGTTGGGTTCTTAGGTAGTATTCTATGTGTATGGGATCCGAATATATTTGTTAAATACAATGCTACTATCTTGGATTCCTTTGTGGCGGTTCGTGGTACTTGGATGTCTTCTTCTACTAAGCTTATAATTGTTTCTGTTTATGCTCTGCAAGACCTTTCTGAAAAGAAATCTCTTTGGGAATATATCACTCACATTATTGACTTGTGGGATGGTGAATGTATAATTTTAGGTGACTTTAACGAATTTAGATCGGAGCACGAGAGGTTTGGTAGTATTTTTAATGTCTCCAGTGCCAAAGCTTTTAATCATTTTATCTCTGCTTCAGGTCTTATAGACCTTCCTCTTGAATGGTACTCGTATACTTGGTCTATCAAATCGGCTTCGAAGATGAGTAAATTAGACAGATTCTTAGTTTCAGAAGGTTTACTTATGTTGTTCCCATCGCTTTCTGCTCTTTGTCTTGAAAGACATTTATCAGATCATAGGCCTATTATTATGCGCGAGGGTGTGGCGGATTATGGGCTGTCTCCTTTTCGAGTTTATCATTCTTGGTTTACTAAGGATGGGTTTGATAAACTCGTAGAAGATTCGTGGAAAACTTTGAGTTTTGCGGATTCTAGCAAGATAACTATTTTGAGGAAGAAATTTCAAGCTCTTAAAGCTTCTATCAAAGCTTGGTGTAAAGATGATAAGCAGCGTTCTAGTGAGTACGTCTTTCTATTCAATCTCGTCTTTCTGACCTTGACAAGATGTTTGATAATGGGCACAATAATGAGGATCTAGTTAATGAAAGAACGTCGCTTCTGAAAAAGCTTCATAATATCAACAAATGTCACTCTTTAGATATGGCTCAGAAAGCTAAGGTTCGATGGTCCATTGAAGGCGATGAAAATTATAAGTTCTTCCATGGCATTATTAATATGAAGCGGTCTCAACTTGCTATTCGTGGTGTTCTCATTGAGGGTGATTGGATTGACAAGCCATATAAAGTGAAAAATGAATTTCTTAACCATTTCTCTAATTGTTTTGCTAGGCCTACTGGTCCTAATATCGTGCTTGATAGTACTATGTTCAAACAGCTCTCCTCTAAGAAGATTGCTGATCTAGAATGTGATGTTACATATGATGAGATTAAAAGGGCGGTCTGGGATTGTGGTACGAATAAGTCTCCTAGTCCTGACGTGTTTACTTTTGATTTTATTTGTACTTATTGGAAGATCATTAATCAAGATGTGGTTAATGCCGTTCGAGAATTTTTTGTCACAAATAAGTTCCCTCCTAGTAGTAATTCTTCATTCATTGCTCTTATCCCTAAAAAGCAAGATGCGAAGTTAGTGAAAGACTTTAGATCGATTAGTCTCATTGGTTGCTTCTACAAAATCATAGCTAAGATTTTGGCTAACCATCTAAGCATGGTTATTTTAGATCTTATTAGCGATGTTCAATCAGCTTTTGTTCCTAATCGTCAAATTTTTGACGGTCCTTTCATCCTAAATGAGCTTATATCGTGGTGTAAATTCCATAAATCAAAAGCTATGATTTTTAAAGTGGACTTTGAAAAGGCGTTTGATTCAGTTAGATGGGACTATTTAGATGACATTCTTAGTAACTTTGGATTTGGATCAAAATGGAGAGAGTGGATCTATGGTTGTCTTACATCGGCTATGGGGTCAATTCTTGTTAATAGCAGCCCGACTTCAGAATTTAAATTTCATAAAGGATTGAAGCAGGGAGATCCCTTATCTCCTTTCCTTTTTATCTTGGTTATGGAAAGCTTGCACCTTTCTTTCAACAATATTCTGAATGCAGGTTTATTTAAGGGTATTCGCATTGATGACTCCTTGACCTTATCCCATCTTTTCTATGCTGATGATGCAGTTTTCATAGGTAAATGGGATAGGGCGAACGTTGTCACTATTGTTCACATGCTTAAATGTTTCTTTATGGCATCGGGTCTCCAAATTAATATCCACAAGAGTAAACTAATGGGTATAGGTGTTTCTCAAGATTAAATTTATCCTAACTCCAGACTTCAACATGAGCTCGTACTTTCCAATCCTTGTCACAGGCGTGATTTTCCTGTTTCCCATGACTAAGTTGAGCTCTCCATGCTTCAACCTCCTACTTTCCTTTAGACCACTGCAAAATAGTGAAAATGTGAGTACCACACCCTGTATCCAGGACCCACGAATCTGAAGTTGTAGTATTGTGGAGTTTGATCATAAACATACTTGAGTGACTATCCTTTTTGACCTTTCTGTCTTGAGGTCCTTTAGATATTTTGGGAAACTACGCTTCCAATGCCCCTTTGTGTTGCAATAGAAGCACACTGCTTCCTTTGGATCGCTTGTAGGTGCAATCTCATATTCAGCCTTTCTCTTAGACCCACGATCGGACTTTTCTTTTATGACCTCTCCTTTCCAGTTGGAATGAGAAGTCTTTCTTTTCTTTTCATTGTGACCAACAGTCAACACATGAGCTGCTAAAGTAGAGGGCACATCAATTTTCTTAATCCATTGCTCAACGGTTTGCAACAAGCTATGGAGTTCCATTATTGAGGTCTCTTTCCCGTTTATTTGATACGAGAGCACAAACTAATTGTAATCAAGAGTAGAGACTCGTACCCGTTATGATGTTACGATCCTGGACCGCCTCCATTGAATTCACATTCACGTTGTAAGCTCTTCCTCTAACTTGGTTTCCATTGCTCCTATTGTTTCGACTGCCCTCTATGGCCAATAGATTCCAGTTTGTTCTTAGGCTGCTTGAGTTTGACTGGTGATACTTGTGTGCGGAAATGATCTGGAATACCACACGCATGGCACACTCTCGGATTGTTATTCATTCTTATAGCATTCACTAGAGCCGCTTGTCTATTTGGAGCACTGACAATTCCTTGCGAAATGACCCGGCTACAGCTTCTGTAAGTTAAAGATTGTCTGCACGTGTGTTTTCTGGGTGGTGAGTTTAAGCACTTGGAATACCTTAAGATAATATGCCAACTGTCTCGTTACTTGGCTCTGGGGCTATTGCTACAAATCCAGTTATGCTAGTCCCAGTCTTGATTCTTGTTGTTCTTTCCCAAGATCCTTCAGTTACTTCTACTAGCGCTTCATCCACTCCCTTTCTCTTATCACTACCATTTGTCAAGGTACCACAGCTAACTGCTTCATCAGTAAGTATTCTAGCCCTCAGTATTGCACTCTGAATAGTAGTTGGTTGGGTTGGCCGAAGCATTCCTCTAATCTCAGGAGCCAGTCTAGCTATGTACCTTTTATCGAGAGATGACTCAGTGTGTCTGTAATAAGTGTGAGGGACCAACTTGGCCAACTCATGAAACCTCTTCTGTGTAGGCAACAGTGATTAGCTCCCACAATCTTGATGATTCCAGAACTCATTCTCCCAACTTCTCCATATTTCATTACTTGGGCAGAAATTCTTCACTCATTAATGCCTCTTAAAATATTCCATGAGACATAGCAATTGCAGCCTAACGTCCTCTTGCTTGACATTGAGTGTTCCACAAAGCTCCAAAGCCATATTCAATAGTGAGCTAGTAGCATTTCTTACTTTTTGGTTCGCGCAACCCACTGTTTCTCAATTACATTTTCTTTTTCTCGATTCAACGATGTAAAGGCGCTATATCGCACCACCTTTCCCATGTACTCCTTGGGGACTTCAAGATTGGACATGTCTTAAAAGACGGACATCCGTTTGTTCCCATCATTTCCATTTCCACCACTCGTTATTACCATTATTAGCATTATTGTATGTTAGCTACTTGAGTGATGATGGACTTGTAGGTGTGACTGCGCAATAATTCGTAGCAAAGTCGGGTTCTCGTTGTTGTTGCTATGACTAGGGACTACTTTGTCGTTCTGGAAGCCATTTTCTATAAGATAGAAAAATTATATTCATTAGACGATATAATACGGATCATGATTTCATCATACTATCAATAACCATATGCATACATACTACACATCAACAATAATCCATGTAATCATACTTGCAAGTCCACCTGTGTCGTGGTGCATGTATAATTATGTTGGCCACCATAATTATAGATGCCCCCTTTCACAGTTGTACTCCCTCCTATAAAGACACTTCACACCACATAGCACCTTAAAACAAATAAACCTAACAAATAACACAAAGGATAATCCTAATAATCACTTTTATTATAATACTTAAAATCCAACATCGAAAATAACATTCCTAACATGGCTCCAAACGCCAAAAGAAAACAAAACAAGCTAAAACATAACAATTACTTAGAACACCATGGGCAGTGATGAGACGCACGGTCACGATCAGCTTTAGTTGTCTTCTCCCACACAGGCTTGCTACTTGCTATAGACTCAAGGTCCGAATCCACTTCATTCCTTTCAACTTCGTCCTCGTCCTCTAATAACCATCCATTCATGTTATCCTTTGACTGAGGTAACCGATGTGGTACAAACTCATTCATTAAATTTCCTTGTTGAAGTTGTGGGTGATCTACAAATCCATACAGGTCATGTCTTCTAGGTTGTTCCACCGGCTCTTCTTCAGACGTTTCATACCCTTGAAATTTTCTAGGAACTCTGGTGATAGTGCCATCCTTGGCAATTATCTTTGTTTCAATTTCCTTAATCGCTTATCCATTAACTTCTTCTTCCAGGCGAATCTTTCCTTCGATCTACACGGCCACATAGCAATAGGATATTCGATCTTGCCGGTTTACTCCGCCTTACATTTCTTAAGCGTCTTACCACCCAGTTACGGACAGCAACTGAATCATGATACTTTCTACGAATAGGAGGAGACATACTATAATAGATCACAAAACATAGACTATATCAGGACACGGATCTCAAAATAACAAAGAAAAACTCAACTTATATATATAGTATATAGTATGATATACTTTATGAAACTTTGGGAAAATAAGCATAATTAGTATATACTTACACATAAGCCCTAAATGCATCTATATGAGGGACCCTTAAGCTATAGGTCTAGGCCTCATCCACTAGTTCTATATAACCTAGGCTCTGATACAATCTGTCACACCCCGCCAAGTGGAAACACGAGGCGTAAATCCTGGATTTCATCACAACACAATGGTGTCCGAAAAATAGAGAAACTCTAAAAAGCATAAATAAAGTCAGGGAGGCACAATGCTGTTCATGTACAGATAATCGATAATTCAAACAAAACATCATCCCGTATAAATGAGAGGAGTCTCACCAATACCAGGAAAACAAATCCACGATCCTAATAAAATCAAAACATCCAACAAAGGTTCATGCAAATAACAATAAAAGAGCGAACTCCATGGCAAACATAGTAGTCTCTCTCTAGCCCACTTCGACTAACCTATGATGCCTCACCTGGAAAAATGATGCTAAAATACGGTCAACAATGGTTGGTGAGAGTCATAGGTTTAGGACACCAAATAAACCTTTAATCAAAATAATTTTGCTACGATTATCGTAACATATCATGGCAGAACAATTTAAGCTAGTTATCACATAGGCTATCAAACAATTCACAATCAATCATACAGACGGATCGTGTCCATGATCCACAATAACAAACCTGGGTAATCCATTACCTATTATGATCCCCTTCGATCGAATCAACACAGAATGGAGTATTATTTCAACCCTCTAGTTAGATTTGGAATGAGTAGAGTCACTAACCTCCAACCGGAATCACACAGAAAGGGGATCTTATTTCAATCCTCCAATTAGATTTGGAATAGGTAGAAGCACTACCCTCTAACCGGAATCACATAGAAATCATAACAACATTAAGCATACCACATAAAATAACCACATAAAACAGTTCATGTCAAGTTAAAACCAAATAACTCGCCAGCAGATTAATCACATTCAAAACATCTTTGGGCATCATAATTCCTTCCCAATGTAAATAAAAAACTTAAAAGTGGGACTATGAAATCACTGATGTTTTGCTTCCAAGAGGATCCAACAAAACTTCGCAAACTTCACGAAACATCTAAACAATTTTAAAAAAATTTTAAGTACCATTATTAGGAATTCAACCCATATGACTGTAACCTCAAAATGTGATGGATAATCTAGCTATCTACCACTGTTCTTTACTTGTTTTAATCCTTTTCCAACTCCGACACATACCCTTTACCCTTCACTGTTACATTTTAAACTTTCTGGTTTTAAGCAGAATTTTACTCTTACTTGCACGCCCTAAATGCACTACTTAAACACTCCCATAATTCAAACTAAAATTCATCATGCTACATATATGTACTATGGACCTCTCATATCTCTCCCAAAGCCATTACCCTTTTACAAATACTCCTTAGAAATTCATTAATCCATAGTGTTCATAATTCGTTCAGAATCTGACATTCTAAAAGTATGACATTCGATTAAACAACTTAGACTCACTATGACTTAGAAAAAATTAAAGAACACACACAATATTCATGACTAACTTCCCGTGATTAGAGCTCTAACTCAATGTTCTTAAGTATTTTTAGAAAAATAAAAACCAAAACTGAAATTCGTCACTGTTTTACACACTGATTTTGTAATGACCATTTGACCCACCTGTCCCAAACCATAAATCTGAGGGGTGGGGGGGAGATGACTTTTCTAGAAAGTAAACTCTCTGAGGTTATCTCCAATATGTTGTAAATTACTTATTTGATATTTTATGATTGAGTTATGTTCGTTACAAAACTGCCTAACTTTCTGCAATGAATTAAACATCTAATTCGAGTTATCTAAACCCTAACGCATGATCATATCGCTAATTCAATCGATCTAATGATTAAACCATCATTATTATAACATAAACTTTCTGAAAATTAAACACCCTAATTTAAACCATAATCCATCATAATTAAGTTACTATAATTAAAAGATTTAGAATTGGAATTAACTAAGATCGAATCATACCTTAAGAGTAAAACCCTAAAAAAAAGGTCTTCTTTATTCCTCTTCTCTATGGCCGGTCGATCTCAAGGGTATGGGGGGTTAGGGATTTGTGATTTATATTTATAAGCCTCCTAGTTGATTTTAAGATTAGTCCAATTGTTTTAGGTTTATAAACTAGGACTTTAATTACTTTTTTTTTCTTTTTAACCCTACTCGGCCGAATTTAAATATTATATATATATATATATATATATATATATATATATATATATTTTTAATTATATATTTACAATTAAAACCTTAAGTTTTTGTAAAAATATTTACTTATTTGACTAAACCTTTTTGCATAAACGCAGTTTACTACCTTTCTAAAAATAACTTTTCATTTCCAACCTAAATTTCCAAAAATAGAAATTTTATATTTTTTTCTTAATCTAACACTTAAAAGCTAAACCTATCTTAGATAACTAACACAAAATACGTATACGTATATATATACTTACACAATAATCAAAAAACACTAAAATCTCAATAATCATTTCCTCGTTACTCAAAAGTGAACGAAATGAACTCAACCATCAATCCAATCTCATTGAGATGATCACACCCAATAAATTGATTACCAATACCTCATAACCACATAAAAACACACATAATCACATAGAATCACATAATCCATACATTGCAACAGACACATAAGTCAACACTAACGGTTTGACTAACCTGCTCAAGTCATGGTTATCACAACTTCTTCGTTTTGATTTGTCTTTGGTGCCAGCTTTTTGAATCCTTGTACCACATGAACTCCAAAGGAAAATTTAAGTATGTCAAGTGTCTGCCATAAGTATGTTCATTGTTGTAGACAAAACATTCGGTAAGAGTTGTTTTCTTTTTTCAGGAAGATTAACAATTACGTCGAGCCTATCTCTTTCGCGAAAACTAACACGTTGCATGTCGTCCAAGTAAACGTTTAGAATTTGCACAGCTGGTTCTCTACTGTGTATTGGAAAATCATACATTCTCCAGCAAGCTTCAAATGGGCATATGAAATGACCATAAACATAGTCTTGGATTTCGTCAATTTAGACGCTGTTGATAGTTGTGGAAGTAGACGCCTTCCCAGTTGACCTGTTGACCTTTGCAAGAATACGACCAGGTCCTTTGGAAATATATTTAAAAAGGTATTTGGTGAGCATGCTCCAGCCGTAGTACTCAACATTTATGTGGGCTTCAAATGCTAGACTAAGTGAACGATTATACGGAACGACGTTGCAATTGTCTAATCTGGATTCACTCTTCATGACATGAATTCCTATGTCTCTTCTTCGATAATTCGTGTGACCATTGCTATCAAATTTTTTTTTGGTTGTATTGCTTGGGAAAATGCTTGTTGTAGGGCTTATTTTGCATATACGCCGCGCCTAAGTTAGCAGCACCGCAAGGTTCATGCATCATCAAGTCTGTCACCACTTTATATCCTCTAGGATCTTCAATAGGATCAAGTATCTCTGTAGAAATGTATTCATCAATCTATACAACGTCCTGCATTTTCTTTTTTGATTCGACCCAAAATAGTGTATGACAATGTGGCAAGCCTTTTTTTTGAAACTCTATTGTATATAGAACTGTTTAAGCATAAGAATAATCATAGTTAGGTTCTAGTGGCTGTGCTATTTCTAATAATAAGAGATGAATCTTTTCTGAAACTCTATTGTATATAGAATTATGCAAGCATAAGAATAATCACAGTTCTAGTGGTTGTGCAATTTCTAATAAAAAGAGATGAATAGGTTTTGAATAAATGTTAATGAACCATACCTGCAATAGCATAGCCAAACGTTTGTACTTCTTTCAGAAATCAAACAAAGTCTTTCACTTTTTGTTCAAAAACTCTGCAAACGATATCTGCTCTATCATTTGGTGTGAGCCCCGGGCACTATGACATATAACATTTTAATTCGGGCCACTTCACATTACATGTAAATGATAACATCAAATATTTGATACTTTTTAGTGTCAATTTTCCCCTAAAAATACTTGAAATTGTCTTATAAATACTTGAATTTGATACTTTTATGGTTATTTTGTTATTTTCAGGTAAAATGCAAGTATGTGACAAGAAACACGAGAAAAGGACCAAAAAATGAAGAAAACACGGATTATTACGAGACTTTACGGCGTAACCCCTACGATAGTGTTACGCCATAACCTATTCAAGGCAAGACACGTCACCGAGCAAGATTACTTCATAATCTCACGCAAGGTTTACGCTGTAACATTATTATTATGGAAGGATAAGACATCTGAGTCAGCATTACGACGTAATGTGGACACTTGATTACGCCGTAACATCCTTTAAGCCTGTAAGATAGAAAGTGCACGTCATCAGTTTACGACGTAAACCTTTAAAAGTTTATGCTGTAACATATTCGAAATCTATAAATAGAGGCCTCATTTAGCCACTTTAACAACAACCATTCCACCACAGATCTAAGGGGTGATCAAGGCCTCCATAGGGCGAAGAATTCCACCTGAACTCCAAGGGAGATCACACTTAAACTTACTTTTGTATTTAATTGTTCATAAACAACTTCTGTAAGAATTATGAGTTTTTCATCCATGATTATCTTTATCAATTCTTGCTGTGTTGTTTCTATGAGCGGCTAAGCACTTTAAGTGCTGGCCTAGTCATGAATTTACTATTGTTATAATGTTTGTTTCCTGTAAGATCATGGTTTCATTGGATATCCTTTTGACTATCGTGTACCCATGGGTTTTGGTAGTATTACGGGTGGTTTAGATCATGTTAATCCTGTTATTAGATTACCACTTGAACATGAGATTAGCAGGGTACTAGGGAAGGATGATCATTCTAACCCTAGTGTAGGAGCTAAACCTGTTACCACCTCTACCACTTAATATACTTAAAAAGCACATAAAATCTTTCAGAGAGGGTTAATAATCTGTATAGGTTATTAGACTAGTTCTTGGTATAGTTGGGATTAATCACTATGATCTAGTTGCCCTACCTTCGTGACTTTCGGGGGATAAGGGATCGCAGGAATTATAGGGTAGACTAAAAATATCTATTCAGGTATGTCGACCTTAGAAACCACTAATGAAACCATGGTGTAACATTGCATAGGAAAACATAGTTATAACGGTAGTAATAAAATGGCTAGGCTAGCACGCTTCTCTCCCTGATAACTTCTATCTCTTTTAATTTCCGCATTTTTACTTTCCTGTTATTTTTAAAATCATTCTCAAACCATTTTCAAAATGTGACAATTTAAATTAAAACTAATTAACACTTAGCTCTTGGGACGACCTCAGATTTACCATCTCTACACTACTCACGATCGGGTTCTTTGCCCGTTAGTGCGTTTGTCAAGTGAATCAAGTTTTATAAATTTAAAACTTGAATAAAATATATTTTAAAATAAAATACGCATTAAGTTTTTGGCGCCGCTGTCGAGGAGCTAAAAATTAATATTAATTTGATTTGTTGTAATTATTTCCATTCTCTCTATAACATTTTAGTTTTAATCTCTTTTACTTATGAGAACTAGAAGTAGTAACTCCAGGATGGCTACTCCGTTCACCAATCCCAAAAGACAGTTTTAGGCCAGAAGAGACACTTCGCCTGCTCCAATCCACAACATCTATACTTTTTATGAATCTGAGTCATTCGAATCAGAATCTGAAGATGTTGAAGAAATAAACATCGAAACCCTTACACTTAAACAATATCTTACTCTTAACAACACCCGCAGAAGAATAAGAAATCCCGAGAATGCTACATTTGAAATCAAAGGACAATTTCTTAGAGAGTTACATAAAACTACCTTCTCAGAAAGCTCAACTGAGAATGCAATTGAGCATATAAAAAAAGTGCTCGAAGTTGCTAGTCTGTTCAACACAAATGATTCTGTTCTCTTATGAGTATTCCTTCTAACCCTAGTTGGGGTAGCCAAAAGATGGTTCGATAGGATATCTCCTGAACATGCAAAGAATAGGGACGAATTAAAACAAAACTTCATCCGAAGATTTTGTCCACCTGCTTACTTGAACAATTAGGAGAAATCTATAATTTTAAGCAGGAAGATGGAGAATCATTATTTCACACTTGGGAAAGATATAATGACATCCTCTTTAAATGCCCATTTCCCGATCTTAACGATCATCAAAAACTAAATACCTTTTATAACGGGCTAAAGGGTCAGACTCGACGAACTATTGATTCTAATGGTCTTATTCCTGGGCTTACAACTTCGGAAGCATTGAAATCAATTCAAGAATTGGCTAATCACTCCCATAAATGGCACAATGAGGAAAGCAAAAATACTCCAACTCCATTCGGTATTATTGCCGAAAAACTCAAAGCCCTAAACCATGAAATGGATGAGCTCAGAGTAGATGTTCGTAAAATTAATACGAACGGAGAAATGAAAAGCCTCCATGGAGAAATCAAAATTATAAGGACTAGTGAGATCAGTTATGACAAATCCTCTACTAAATCAAACATTCATCCAACTAACCTCAAGGACACATTATTTTGAACACTATTGAAGAAAATCTTGAGGACATGATTGTTCTAAATGCATGGATGAAGAAATTCATGATAAATACTGAAATAAACATCAAAAATCATGATTCTTCAATAAAGAGACTTTAGAAAAATGTAAATCACCTTGTTCAATTAATCTCCACACATAATCTCACTAACCAAGAATGTGCCATTAAACTTGAACCTGCTAGCAGAAAAGGTAAAAAGATGCATTCTTAAAGAAAATAGTAAGGGGGAACCAATCTATACCACATCAGTAAATACAAAACATACTCAACATCTACAAAAACTGGTATCTTATGAAATAAAAATCAAGGAAGTATCTATGGTTAAATTAAACGCTCGATGCTCTGCTATTCTTCAAAATGAACTTCCACATAATGAAAAAGACCCAGGAAGCTTCATTTTGCCTTGCGCTATTGGTACCACCACCGTAAGCAATGCATTATCCGATCTGGGGGCAAGCATCCGTATTATGCCTTTTTCCTTGTTTAAACGGCTAGGACTTGGGAATCCTAAAGCCCTCATCTTTGGGTGACTCTCGTTTAGAGGAAGTTTAAACCTACACACTTATTTAGGCTCCCCACATTAAATGGGTTGGGCTCTACTTCGCAAATGAAATTCATAAAATCTCGTTGCAAGCACCTTTCGAGGAAAGGCAGGGCATACATCGCTTTCTTCTTCAATCTATCATCTGGATAGAGACCTATTCCTCGCCATAACTGGACAATTCTCTTCTTGGGGAATAAAGAGTCAGCTAAATGCACAGGTAGGCCCTTTTGACCCTTTAGGAGGAAAGCGAGTTAGCTGGTATGGGCAGACCTAGAAAGAAGAGAAGAGGGTTCACCACCAGTCAAGAGAGGAAAAAGTTGGTTCAGCATGGCAAGCACAACCTCTTGCCTAGATCGAGATCCTTGGATAGAAGATCTCAATGCAACCTCTTTGTTATCATATCTATCAAAGCTGCTTTCCACTCTTTTCTCGGGTGGAGCTTCTTTAAACGCAGCAGGCCCTGCGAGTAGTCTAACAATTAAGAGGTTGTCGACGAAGGGGTCAAAGGTTGCGTTTGAGACAATCCAAAGGTTGCGCAAGACCCCTTCAACCTCGCCTGCGTGTTAGCTTACCTATACTATCGGTCGCCTGCCTGACCTGCTTTCTGGCTAGCTTCTTTATGGCAAGCGCTAGTGTAACCTAGCTAGCACTACATCTTGCTAACGTCGTCTGAATTGCCTTGCAAGCGCTACATCTATATGTCAAGCCCACTTCGCCTTCGTCTCCCATTATAGTCTCCTTCTTTATATGGCAAGCGCTACCCGTCGCTTGCACTACATTGTCTGATGATAACCTTGCGTGACCGCTTCCGCTCTAACTGAGTTGACCGTCGCACCTGACTTCTATATCCCATTATCCATAGATCTCCTTCCTTATCGTTGCCTGTCTAAGCAGAAGGTTGCTAAGTCAGATGTCTGGTGAACACATTCGTACTGCGTACCTGGAAGGTGCTAACACTCGTCGAAAGGAGAAAGGGCAGGTTTTTGATCTAGTT